>JACGWL010000832.1:0-130357 GCA_034509725.1 Sesamum angolense
TGGACAATCTACCAACTTGTGAATCTTGTCTAAAAGGAAAAATGACCAGGAAGTCTTTTGTTGGACAAAGTACGCTTGGCAGCGATCTGTTGGATTTGATCCATACAAACGTCTGTGGACCACTAAGTATTCCAGCTAGAGGAGGATACTCATACTTCATAACCTTCACTAATGATCATTCACGATATGGTTAAATTTACCTAATGAGGTACAAGTCTGAGGCCTTTGGAAGGTTCAAGGAATACAGACTTGAAGTTGAGAATCATACTGGCCGTAAAATCAAAGCCTTTAGGTCGGACCAAGGTGGGGAATATTTAAGTGGTGAATTCATCTATTACTTAAAAGAGAATATAATTCTCTCTCAATGGACTCCTCCTGGAACACCACAACTTAACGATGTGGCTGAGAGGAGGAATCAAACCTTATTGGACATGGTCCAATCTATGATGAGTTTTATTAAATTGCCTTCATCCTTTTGGGGCTACGCTCTTGAGATAGCGGCCAAGTTACTCAACATGGTGTCGTCTAAGACAGTATCCCAGACGCCATATGAGATATGACACGGCAAACTTGCGTTCTACAAGTACTTGAGAATATGGGGTAGCCCTGCATACGACAAGAAGCTAGTGGGAGACAAACTATATTCAAGGTCTAGTTTGTGCAAGTTTGTGGGATATCCAAAAACAACTGTGGGATATTACTTTTATGATCCACCCGAGCAAAATTTTTATCTCGAGAAACACAATGTTCTTCGAAAAGGGTTTTTCTACTGATAGCCAACGTGATGAGGTACTGCTTAAGGAAACAAGTGAGACACCTCCGCAAAATGATGTAACACAATTTGAACCTATGGTTCCCATTGATAGTGTTCCAGTACTCCGTAAGTCAACCAAAGAATCACGACCACCTGATAGGTACGACTTCTTAGGGTGACTAGTCAGTTGGAGAATGATCCAAGCATATATGGAGAAGCGAAGTCGGACTTCCAGTCAGACAAGTGGCTTGAGGCCTTGAAATTCGAAATTGACTCAATGGGTTCAAATCAAGTTTGAACCCTCGTAGACCTACCTAAAGGTGTTAAACTTGTTGGGTGCAAATGGGTCTACAAACGTAAGCTTGGAGCTAATGGGGACGTTACTACCTTCAAGGATAGGCTCGTGGCAAAAGGATATACTCAACGACCTAGAGTCGATTTTGAGAAAACCTATTCACCTGTAGCTATGGCTAACTCTATATGGATCCTGCTTTCTATGGCAGCATGATATAACTATGAAATATGGCAGATGGACATGAAAACGACATTTCTCAATGGTTTCATTGAGGAAGAGATCTCCATGAATCAGCTAGAAGGTTTCACTTCTGTTGAAGAAGAGCATAAGATATGTCGTCTTCTAAGGTCCATTTATGGTCTCAAACAAGCTTTTCGAAGCTGGAACATGTGTTTTGATGAAGTTATACGAGGTTATGATTTCATTAAGAATGAGTTCGATCCTTGTGTATACAAGAAGATTAGTGGGAGCACGGTTGCGTACCTTGTACTTTATGTAGACGACATCTTGCTCATTGGTAATGATGTCAAGATGTTGGGCGATATTAAAGCATGATTGTCTACTCGATTTTCCATGAAGGATATGGGTGAGGCTTTTACATCCTTGGCATCAAGATCTATATAGATAGATCTAGAAGAATGTTAGGATTAACTCAATCCTCATACATTGAGAAAGTCTTGAAAAGATTCAGGATGGAAAACTCAAAATGAGGATTCCTTCCCTTGAGGCATGGGTTTAAGTTATCCAAGAAGCAGTCTCCCAAGACTGATGAAGAACTTATAAGGATGTTGGACATCCCCTATGCTTCAGCCGTAGGAAGCATTCAATATGTTGTCCAGTGCACTAGGCCTGATATAGCATACGCTTTGAGCGTGGCCAGCTGATATCAGGCATGTGTCGGTGAGGCACACTGGAGCTCGGTCAAGATCATGCTTAAGTACATGAAAAGGACTAAGGATATGTTCTTGATCTACGATGGTGGAGAGTTGATACTGGAAGGCTATAGTGACGCTAGCTTCCAGTCGGACGATGATGATGCGAAGTCTCAATCGAGTTTTGTATTCAAGCTAAATGGTGATGTGGTTGCTTGAAAAAGTTCCAAGCAGGCTACCATAGCAGATTCCACCATAGAAGCTGAATACATAGCAGCCTTAGAAGCAGCTAAGGAAGTGGTTTGGATGAAAAGCTACATCTAAGAGTTGGGTGTGGTACATAGCATTGTTGAGCCAGTAATTATCTTATGCGATAACAACAGGGAGATACCACAAGCAAAGGAACCGAGATCTTATCATCATTCCAAATGCATTCTTAGATGCTACCATCTACTTAGAGAGATAGAGAACAAATGTGACGTCTCAGCAGAAAACACGATAGATCCACTTACCAAGCTGATGTCGCAAATTGCTCATACTCAGCATCTGGATAAGATGGATTTGAGGTCGATGGGTGATTCGCTTTAGATCAAGTCGGACATTGTTAGTATAGGTGACTTGAAAGCTAATTAGATTGGCAAACATGTGATCTATCTAATAAACAACTTGATCCTTATGTAATGTTTAACGAATAAAATGAGTATTCGGTTATTGGTATTTTCTTTGCTGTGCTCATCATGTATGTTTTACATTTATCTTAAACATCACAAAAAAGCCCACAGACCAATTTAACAGGCAATAGTTGGACTGCGCATTTGATGGCGGTCATGAAATCAACTGCCTAGGGTTGGGTCTGAAACGTTCTTAGTCGAGGACCTCGAGAATGGGTATCGAGCATCCTATAGATACTTGCGCTAAAAGTTTCATTCATTTGATGAGTGTCGCATTTCATTGGCGATAGACATGAGACGTCTATGCATCTTAGTGGGCTGATTTGCGAGGTATTGAATCGATTGAACTGACTCGCGAGGATCGTCATATGGAAGCCTTTGAGGCTTGGTCAGTATGATTTGAATTCCCAGCTTCGATAGTACGGGAGTAGTCCTCAAACTTGAGGAATCACGACAGTCGCGTACGTACGAGAGCTGTATCTAAGATCTGTGCAACAGGTGATCGTGTCACAGACATGGTCATCATAAGCCTTGTCCAGTATAGTCGGAGTATGTAGTGAGGACGGTGACTTTCAAGAAGAGAATCTATCCCCTGTCAAAATGTGACATGGGTATCTCCTATGCAGTTGGGGATGCGTCAATACTCTATAAAACTGTGGCCACATTCATTGGTGGAATAGAAAAGAGGTTCCTATGTTGAGCAATTTGGCATGCCGCGAACTCAAATATGAAAGCATAGATTTTTAGTTCAGGATGAGAACATACACAAAATTCCATGTCCTAAACTAAGGTCGGGAAACGGTAGACGGAAGGACCGTACCCGTACGGACTCGAGAGCCTAAAAGTTCACATGAATAATTCACCTAGTCTCTAGCGCCATGGACCGTTGCTAGACGGGCACCCATGGTGATGGATTTTCTTGGTCAAGGGTTGATCAAGAATTATTAATTAAATTAGATTTAATTAATAATATGGTTGGACACTAATCCAAGTCTAGTTGAATGGTAAACCTAAAGAGTCACACGCAAATCACCGGAAGGAACAGGGAATTAATTTGAAATTAATTTTGCAAGTAATTGGATTATTTGTAAGATAAGAGAGCCATTGGATGGAGGGCCAAAGAATAAATTAATGGAATTAATATATGCCTTTGGCTTGTCCTTATCATTTAATACGTTGGACTTATTAAATTAATAGAGACTATTTTGGGCTTAAGTATTTAATTAGATTAAATACTTAATGGACTTCATTAAGTGGATTTTGATTAAATTGAATTTAATTAAAATCAAGTAGGCTTTGTATTTTTTATTGCAAAAATCAACCAACACAGTAACTAGAAGCACATGGAGATTCTAGGAAAGGAAACATTTGATGAGTAATCTAACTTTTGGAAAGTTCCATGCTAGTCATTCTTTACTTGGAATAAAGAGAAATATTACATTATGGATGTTAGGATGAACGTAGACACATTCTAGTACATCCATACAAGGTATATATATTGTAAATAATTATTTGAAATAATTATGACAATCATATTACACACAACAAATTTTCCTAGCCCCTAGAACCACTAATTTTTAGCCGCACCCTCCTCTCTTTTCTTACACTCGATTTTCTTGTTCTCTTCTAACAAGGAGTTCAAGAAATCTATCTCAGGCATGGTGGACAAATTACAGGGTTCTTGCAATGGAGCTTGGGTGAACGAAACAAGTAAAAGAAGCAACAAACGGTTGGAATAAAAATGGTAAGGTTTTGATTTGAATTTCTTATTCCTGTCGTCTTGTTTTTGTTTCACAGCCCACGGTTATAATTCTGCCTTTTTATTTTAATATACTACATCGAACACCCGAAAACTCCAATGGTACACCCCTTGGAATCACGGTTTATTGCTTTAATTTTTATTTATGCCCTTGCACTTCCGCTAGAACGTTCCCATTCTGATCCACGAGGAACTAGGTTCCCTTCAATGAGCACAACAAAGGAAATGCCAAATAGCGAACACTCATTTTATTTACTAAAGATCACTTGAATAGTTCCCAAAACCGCCAATTCAATTAACTTTTTTGTCACCTATTCCAACATGATCATAGGGATTGATGCCCACTAAAATTATTGAGCCAAGCTAACAAACTAGGCATACTAGCCCAATCGGCTAAAAGCCTAATTGGCTCAACAACAGGACAAATAAAGCCCATCAGTAGGGAAGAAAATTCCCCAGGATAAACCTACTGCATTGTTGAACTAGCAGGCCCAAGAAAAGGCCCATATCAGCTGGACATGTAATTACAAAGCTGGAAGGACACATCATATAGTTTGGCAAGACATTTGTGCATGTCACTCTAAGATATCTCTAGGTGGTTCGAGTTAAAATGGTGAATAACCAAGCTGAAAAATCTCTAAATAACTCATTCTTGAAATTTTAGGCAGGTTTGGCAGGGTTTAGTGTGGGTATGAGGGGATCCGAAGCACAAGTCACTCAAGGGCAGACTCAAGCAAGGATATATAACATGACCAGAGAGGAAGCTCCAGCTTCGAATGACGTAATATCAGGTACAATCTTGTTATTTGACATTGAGGCTTATGTTTTGATTGATCCTGGCTCTACGCATTCATACATTTCATCAGAACTTGCATCTAAAATACTGGGTAAGAATAGTCATTTGGGTACAATTTGATGGTTTATTTGTCTGTGGGAGGGGGTGTGGTGGTGAATAGTGTTAGGAAGGGGAGTATAGTAAGGATTGGAGATGTAAATTTACCTGTGGATCTCGTTGTGATGGATTTGAAAGAGTTTGATGTAATTTTGGGGATTGATTGGCTAGCACAACATAGAGAAGTGGTTGACTGTTATAAAAAGGAAGTGATGATTAAATCTTCCGGCAAACCAAAAGTAGTAATTCTGGGAGATCGACAGGTAGTTCCAGTTTGTGTAATATCAGCTATAGAAGCGAGACGATTGATGCTAGAAGGATGTGAAGCGTATCTAGCCCATGTGATAGATGCTGAAAAGGTTAGTCCCACATTGGAGGAGATTCCTGTAGTGAGAGACTTTTCTGAAGTGTTCCCTGATGACTTACCGGGTTTGCCACCACACAGAGAAGTAGACTTTACTATAGAAACTCTTCCAGGAGTTGCCCCGATTTCTATCGCACCGTATAGAATGGCACCAGTGGAATTACAAGAGCTCAAGAAACAACTAGAAGAATTGCTAGAGAAAGGGTTCATCAGGCCGAGTACTTCACTGTGGGAAGCACAAGTGTTGTTTGTAAAGAAGAAAGATGGTAGTATGAGATTGTGCGTCAATTATCGCTAGTTGAATAGGGTGACAGTGAATAATAAATATCCGTTGCCAAGGATTGACGACTTACTAGACCAGTTAAAGGGGGCCACAACATTTTCAAAGATTGACTTGAGGTCTAGACATTGCCAGTTGAGAATAGCAGAGAATGATATATTAAAAATGGTTTTTCGTACTCGTTATGGTCACTATGAGTTCTTGGTGATGCCATTTGGGTTAACAAATGCACCAGCATCATTCATGGCATTGATGAATCGTATTGCAGATTTTGAAAGAGAAGGAGTTTTATGCTAAGTTAAGCAAATGTGAGTTCTGGGTGAATCAGGTGGTTTTTCTTGGACATGTGATATCTGGTGATGGGGTTATGCCTGATCCTTCCAAAGTGAAAGCTATTATGGAATGGATAGTACCAAAGAATGCGACTGAAGTTAGAAGTTTGTTGGGATTAGCAGGGTATTATAGAAGATTTGTAGAGGGATTCTCCATAATTGCGGGTCCTTTGACAAATTACTAAGGAAGGGGGTAACATTTTAGTGGACTGAACAATGCCAACAAAGTTTTGATGAATTGAAGAAAAGATTGACCTCTACTCCGATTTTGATTTTATCGTCCGGTTGCGGTGGATATGTGGTTTATACAGATGCTTCTAAATAGGGACTGGGTTGTGTATTAATGCAGAATGAGAAGGTAATTGCTTATGCATCTCATCAGCTAAGAACTCATGAGTTAAATTATCCTACGCACGATTTGGAGTTGGCCACGATTGTGCATGCATTAAAGATTTGGAGACAATATCTGTACGGAGAAAAATTTCAGATCCTCACTCACCATAAAAGTTTGAAATACATCTTGACGCAAAAAGAGTTGAATTTGAGACAAAGGAGATGGATAGAATTGCTGAAGGATTATGACTGTACTATTGACTTCCATCTAGGGAAAGCGAATGTGGTAGCGGATGCCTTGAGTAGAAAGAGTTCAAATACATTAGCCAGTCTGGGGAGTCACAATCAGACATTGCTATTGGAGATGAGATCCATGAATACGGAATTGGAGGTTGATCAGGTAGCAGGATTATTGGCGGCTTTGCAACTTAAGCCAGACTTTGTGGATCATATCAAAGAGGCACATACTCAGGATCCTTTCTTGTTACGGATGCGGGAGAGATTAAAGTAGGGAAAGAATTCAAATTTTTCAATAAAAGCTGATAGAGTGATAGTGAATGGGGAGCGAGTTGGTGTACCTGATGTGAATGGATTACGGAAGAAGATTTTACAGGTAGCTCATAATGCACCATATGTCATGCATCCTAGTACTACAAAGAATTATCGAAATTTAAAATCTTATTATTGGTGTCAGACAATGAAGAAGGATGTGGCAGAATTTGTGGCTAAATGTATGACATGTCAGTAGGTAAAGGCAGAACATCAGGGCCGAACTGGTAAACTTTGACCTCTATCGATACCGGAATAGAAGTGGGAAAAGATCACTATGGATTTTGTCATAGGATTGCCTCGTACACTAAGAAAGCATGATGCTATTTGGGTAATTGTGGATAGACTGACTAAATCTGCTCATTTCTTACCAATAAGACTAGGTGATTCTCTCGATAAGTTAGTTGAGTTGTACGTCTCAGAGATTGTGAGACTACATGGTGTACCTATATCTATTGTGTCAGACAGAGATCCTCGATTTACCTCACGTTCTTGGGGAAGTTTACAAGGGGCGTTGGGTACAAAATTACATTTCAGTACTGCATTTCATCCGCAGACAGACGGGCAGTCAGAAAGAACAATTCAGACCCTAGAAGATATGATGAGGGATTGTACAATGGAGTTTAAAAGCAACTGGGATGATCACCTACCTCTGATGGAGTTTGCATATAATAACAGTTTTCAGTCTAGTATCGGTATGGCCCCATATGAAGCTTTATACGGAAGAAGATGTCGCAGTCCAGTATGTTGGGATATTGAAGGATTACGACAGTTGGAAGGTCCTGAGTTAGTGCAGGAAACAATGGAAAAGATACAGATAGTTAAGAGGTGCTTGAAAGCAGCCCAAGATCGGCAGAAGAGTTACGTTGATAAACACCGCAGGGAAATGGAATATGAAGTTGGTGATAAAATTTTCCTGAAGGTATCTCCATGGAAAAGAATTTTGAGATTTGGCAAGCAAGGAAAATTGAGTCCGAGATATATTGGGCCGTATGAAATTATTGAAAGAATCGGACCACTAGCATATCGGTTAACGTATTCCATGTCTTGATGCTGCGGTGATATTGATCTGATCCTAGCCACGTCATCCGTGAACCAGAGGTAGAAATTTATGAGGAATTGACGTATATGGAAGAGCCAGCGGAGATTTTGGACAAAAGTGTAAGAAAATTGAGAAATAAGGAGATACCAATGGTGAAAGTGAGATGGACTCATCATTCTCCAAGGGAAGCAACTTGGGAGGTTGAAGAGCATATGAGAGAAAAGTATCCCTATTTATTTCAGTGAACAGGTAAGTTAGCTAAATTTCGGGGACGAAATTTTTATTAGGAGGGGAGAATTGTGACGCCCGTAGAATTTTATACATAATTGGGAGACTTATTAGTAATTTTAAAAAAAATTTAAATCTAATTATAAATAAATTATAGGTTGAAATTCGAATATAATGAAACTTGAACGGAGCAAATTGGGCTTCACTATAATATTTGATCAAATTTTATTAATTAAGAAATTAAATAGGACGTAATGGGTATTTTGAAAAAAATTAAATAAAATAATAATATATATATATATATTATATATAGTAATAGGGTGGGGATGATTAATACTATCATTTTCCCCCAGTTTCGAAAGAACAGAACAGGTATGTTTTCTTTTAAAAATTCTTATTAATTAATATAACTATATTATTTAATTAGTCCATTTACTAAAGTAATTTATATTGACTGGTGTACTGTTTAATCGGAGTATTTTAAGATTTTGTCAATTTAAATTAGTATTGAATTAAATATCCCATTTAATTCGAAAATGTTATAGTGGGTTAATCGAATTATTGGATTTGATAGATTTAATCATTCCTATAGTTAATCTATTTGATTTCATAGGGTTTATTAACGAAATGCATAACTATATATATTGGTGTATAACTAAATTGTATAATAACGAGGAATTGATAGAAAATTCATAGAAATATTCCGAGAATTATATTTAAGGAATACTATGTTATTAAAAAGAAAAATGAGGGTTTTAATCGTAATTTAATTTAAAAAATATTACTAAGAGCGATAATTGTAAAAAAAAGAATAAGGGGTTTTATTAAATGAATTCTTATCAGTTAGTTGATAAATTACATATATACTTAGAAAGTTTAGTTAATCAAAAGTAAAGAGAACGGAGGTTCGAACTTGGATATAAATAAAATATTAAAAGATTGGTGGAAACGTACGAATATTATTTAATATATTATTATTATTCCTGATATCTTGAGTATATTAATTATATGTATAATACTTTCTTATAGGATGTGACGACAAAGTAGGGAATTGAGCAGCTCCTTACGTTAATCGAAGTATTTTGGGATTTGAGGTAAGTATAGCTAATTGGATTTATATATATATATATATATATATATATATATATATATGTATATGTGTAGTATTATATGTATTGGGTGTTTATATATTTGATTATGAACTTGGATTTCTATTTATATATGTGGAAATTATATATTAGTTGTTTATATGTTTGATCGTGGACTATTTGTCTGGATTACCTGGATATCTGTAGAATTATTATTATGTGTCTATCTATGGTGGTGTTGTATGGAAGCCAAATGAATGATTATGAACTCTTACAATTGATTGTCGAATAAAATTAATTGACAAAGTTATTGACGAGAAGATAATTATTAAATGGAGTTGATTGATGATGTCAATGATGATGATATGTGTATGGAATAAAAGATGGCTTACCTAACTGGGAGGGGGCATACTGCAATGGCTTATGATGATATGATTAATGACGAGACGTGTGCTGCCATTGATCAGTGGTGATGATGTGACATATCATACGAGCTGTGTGCTGTGTGATATGATTGATGATGGATGCCATACGAGTGTGCTGTGTGGTATCAGTGGTGATGGGATATCATACGAGCTGTGTGCTGTGTGATATCAGGAAAAAAAAAAGAGAAAGATATTGCGATTGAGATGACGACGTGATAGCCGGCGAAGCCATTGAGTGATGCACTCCAGTTTGGTTGAGCAGGGCCCCAAGAAAATAATCTAAGATGCCACTATTATGATATAAGCTTATATATGATTATGAGCATGTGTCGTTTCTTGTATCTGTTGATAGTGTTGATGAGCATTGATTGGTTGATATGCTTGTATTATGTTTGACTTGGGATATATATATAATTTGATTGGCTATACTTACTGAGTAGGCAGCTCACGCGTTGCCACGTACTTTTCAGGAGATAAGTAATACTGGCTAGCCGCACTGGATTGTGATCCGTGCCGTTATACTCATTAGGTGGGTCAGCTGTGACATTTAAAGCAGAGACTTTTGGCTGTGTGGTTATTATACATGCTAGGCTTTTGTCAGGGTTGTGTTTATAATTTGTACAGCGTGTTATTATGTTGTTTTCTTTCGAAATTTTTATATACGTGGACGAGAGTAAATATTATCCTCTGACATTGTCTATTATCTAATGGAACTTATATATTTTATATTAGTAAACATGAAATATCTTATAAGAAGGGTTGTAGTTAAGGAGGGAGTATGATAATTAGTGGTAATTAAGTATGATATTGTAGGGGGTGCTACAATAACAAAACAAATTACATTTTGATGAATTCTTACCATATTCATCAATCTAATATTATTTGATAAAGATTGTCGAATGAAAAACAATCAATCCAATTGGCTTTTGATCGCCCATTCCGACAATATGAACCGAAAGGCAACCGTTAACCAAGGAATTTCGACCTCACAATAATTGAGGAGGCCAAACAGAGGGCCTTGGGAAAAATCGAGGAATTTTCAGGTAGGTGACCTGGTACTCAAGAAGGTTGAAGTTTCTAAGCATGTGGGAAAACTAGGGCATTACGTCAAGTTTAGAGGAATTAGACAAATGATTACAAATTGGTCAAAATAGGGCATTTCATTGCAAAGATTTAATGTAAGGAGATCAGGAGGCGATCTTCACTTGGTTACAAAAGCAGACTTAGAATTACAAAAGGAGAAAGTTGGAATTATGATCTAATGCCATTACAAAAGGAGAAAAAAAGAATGGAAATGTTCAAGAGATGTCCACTTTTTCCACTTCCTCCAAAAGACTAGCAAATTCATCATCATCCGATCTTGAGGGGAGACTCTTTAGAAAAAAAGAAGCCAAGTTTCCATCTAATGAGAGGCCGAGCAAATTGATATCGAATCCATCCACAAAGCCCTTTAATTTCTTCCCTTGGTCTGTGCATTGATCAAAACATTACAGCAGGAAATTTGAGGCTTTAATCTCTATACCGACCTGGAAGATCGGTGATTTAAGGAAATCCTTTGCACCTTACAGACAAGTTTTAGCTATCAGTTTTTTATGCTCCTCAGAGGAAAGACATTCCACATGACCTTTCTCATGGGTATCTAGCAAAAGTTGAATTTGTTCGGCAAAATTAAGATATTCTTCTTTACCTGCTCTGTGACCCGCAGAAAAACCTTCTTCTTTACCGGCTTAGAGAGCTTCAGTTTTATCACTAACAAGCTTGATCTAGAATTTGGAAGCCAGCTCTCTTAATTTGGTTTCCAACTATTTCCCCCTTTCCTCTAAAGCAGTTTGAGAAGTTTGAGCAGCAAAAAACTTCTCTTGTGTCTCGGTCAGCAACCTATCTATAGCGATCTTCTCTCTTCTCAAGTAGGTGCTTTTCAGGGAAAGATGATGTCTGTAGGCCTTTGCCTAAGACATTAAAATGTGGAGATTTTAAAAAAAATAACAAGGTGATGGTGAAATCAATGTTGAAGATGTAAGATAGCAAAGGGGATTACCTACTTAAGGGCTTGCTTAAAATTGCGCTCAACCTGAATGTGTGAGTAGGGAGCTATAACATCCTGGTCGTGAGTAAAAAACAAAGACTTGTATACTTCCCATTAACCTTGAACAACATCCTATATGTTAATTAAATCTCTATAAGATCGTGGTTAATAAATAATTAGTATTATTTATACATGTCTTCTTTTCTTGTGATACTACTTTTATGTAATCTTGTGATTCGTGTTGGAACTAAATTAAATGGAATTATATGGCTGATTCATGGTTTAATTGAATGATTATACTGTGAAGGTGAAATAAGAATATTGCATTAAAATATATTAAGTGTTGAATGATGTATTGTTAGTGCTTGAAAATGAACATATGTGTGTGTCGAACATAGAGAAATTGAAAGCAAAAATTATGCATGAGGCGCACTATGCACTGTATGTTATGCATCCTAGCGGTACCAAGATGTATCAAAGTTTGATATCCTATTACTGGTGGCCAATAATGAAGAAAAATGTGGTAGAGTTTGTGTTTAGATGTTTAACCTATCAGCACGTTAAAGCAGAACACCAAGCACCAACTTGTAAGCTTCATTCTTTGTGTATACCTGAGTGGAAGTGGGAAAAGTTTATTATGTTAAAATAGGTTAATAGAAAGCTAATTAAATTGGTTATTTTCCTATTCATCACATTTTATTAAAGTAATATTAATCATATGAATAAAGTAAGTATTCATTACTGACTCATGTGTTTGTTGTGCTTACTACTTACATTGAACGGAATTTCAATTTCACAATAAATGCCCACAAACCGAAAGGTTAGTCTCGTGGAGTTGGGTTGCGCATAGGTTGGAAGCTATAAAACCAACTTTTAATGGTCGATCTGAAATGTTCCAAGTCAAAGATCTTGAGATAGGACATGAGAGTCTTAAAGAGACTTGCACTAGGTATTGCAGTGTCGTGTTTCATTAACGAGAGATGTAGGTCGTCTATGCAATTTTAGTGGGTTTGTTGGCAAGGTAGTCGACTGTCTGAACTGAGTTGCGGAAATTCTCATATGGAAGCTTTGAGGGCTTGATCGGTATGATTGGAATTTTTTATTCCAATAGTACGAGATTAGTCCTTGTACTTGAGGAATCACGACGTTCGTGTGCATATAAAGACTGTATCTTGGATCTAGCAAGAGGTGATTGTATCGTTAGATGTGGTCAATATAAGCCTTGTCTAGTGCGATTGGAATATGTAGCAAGGATGGCGGATTGCAAGAAAGGACCTATCTCCCTATCAATATGTGACTGTGAGATTTTCTATTTGCTCTAAAATTAGTATGCCCTTGTCAAATTAATGGATTTGATTCATTAATTAGTGGATATGGACTTAAATTAATTAGTTGCAACTTTTGGTTGTGTGGGTTTGATTAATAAATTAGATTTATTAATTGAGTATATATGGGCATCTGTATATTTAATTCAATTAAATATTCACATAGTTTTCAATTGGGTATTTTATTGTTTAAATGGATGACCAAGAGCCAATTTGATTGGTTGTTTTTCATTCGCCATTTTTTATCAAATAATATTAGATTGAACGGTAAAAATTCATTAAGTTGGTAATGTGTTTCATTGTGCTTAGCACTGATATTGAATGGGGTTTCAATATCACATCGAAATGCCCACAGACCGAAAAGGTTAAACCCATGGTTTGGAAGTTATGAAAACAACTCCTGAGGGTTAGTTTGAAACGTTCCAAGTCGAGGACCTCGAGACAGGGTATCGAGGGTCCTATAGAGACTTGAACTAAGTACTGCAGTCGTGTTTTGTTGGCAGGAGACGTAGGTCATCCGCATAATTTTGTAGGTTAGTTGGCAAGGTAGTCGACTAAATGAACTGACTTGCGGGAACCGTCATATGGAAGCCTTTTAAGGCTTAGTCAGTATGATTGGGATTCTCGATTTTGATAGTACGAGATGAGTCGTTAGACCTGAGGAATTATGATAGTCACGGGCATATGCAGACTGCATATTGGATATAGAGAGGGGTAACTATGTCATGAAGCATGGTCATCCTAAGCCTTATCCAATATAGTCGGAGTATGTAGCATGATCGGTGGATTCCAAGAGAGGATTTGTCCCTATTAGTATATGACAGAGAGTTCTCCTATGTGTTTTGAGATGGTTTGACTCTAAAAGTCATTGGCCAAAGCGTTGATCGATTAGGAATAGGTTTCCTGAAACCGGATCATTAGAGTAAATACGTCTCGAGTATTAAGCGTAGTTGCCTAGTCAATGATGTGAATCGATGTCCAATTCCATGCCCTAGACTAAGATCGGGAAACGGTTGACAGTAGGATCATAATCGTATGGATTCGGAGCCTAAATGTTCACGCCAATATTCACCTAGTCTCTAGTTCCATGGACGTTGGTAGACGGCTACCCATGTGGTAACAGACGATTTCTGATTATGGGAGAATAAAAAATAATTAATTAATTGTGTTGGTTACACACGCCCAAATCTAGCTGAGGGTGAACCTAAAGGGTCACACACAAATCGTTATGGAAGAAATAAATTAATTTAATTGAATTAAATTATTTCATGTAGAAGAGAAAATAAATGATTGGATAGCCAAGAATTTAATTGATTGGATTAGTCAAATTTTGGCTTAGCGTTTCAAGTTAATTGGGTTAGTTTAAAATTATTTGAACTAATTAATTTATGAATTGAATTTATTAATTAATTAGTAAATGGGTTTGTTTAATTAATGGAGATGAGCCAAAATTAATTTATTGGACAAATTATAAATTAATTGTTAGGGCTTGATTAATATATTAGATTTATTAATTGAGTATATTTGGGCTTGTATGTATTTAATTAGATTAAATATTCACATGGATTTTCTATTGGGTATTTATTTAAAACAAGGCCAATCCAAATATACCAGAGCCCAAGTTGCAATTACAGAGAGAGGTGGCTTCTTGATGAATCTCTCATCCACATCACCTCTAATTGGGATGAGAGATTGGTAATTGAGGTTGGATAGAGGTGTGAGTTGTTGATTCAATGTGAAATTGGATTCAAAATATATTTCTCTCTCTAACTAGGAAAAATATACAAGATTGTGTGCAAATTGTGGATTTTTTTTTAATTCCACAACCTCATTTCTCCCTTCTTTTTCATGACTTTGAGTTCTCCTTGAATTAGATTCAAGTTGAGAATGAGAAAAAATCATTTGCACTAAACGATAATGTAAAACGATTTTGGTTTCTTCCATCGGATCTATTCCTCTCTAGCAAGAGGGTTAGATCCATCTTCCATAGTGTGGTGTGGAATAGCTTTAGAGGGTTCTAACTTGAACCATCTAAGTGAAAGGATCCGAAAAGGACAGGAGTCAACTCTTGTAGCTGCACGAGAAAAACTATAAGGGTAAATTTGTATTTACGTTTCTCGCATCTTGTATTTTTCTCGTATTAGTGTTGGCCTATGTGTTTTATTTTATACACCAACACCCGGAAAAAGATCAAAGGTACACCCCTTGATCGGATTTATTATTATAATTTATAGCAGTTTTTGATATTTCGCGCTTCACTGCACTTCCCGGGCCGATCCGTTCCCTTCAAGTGGTATTAGAGCCCGGTTCGGTATATATGCCTAATCTAATGTGTATTCGATATTTCAACATGTTTACATGTTTTAAATCGACTTTGGAAGTATGAAATTTTTTATTTTTATTGCATATCTAGATCTAGGGTTTATGTATTTTAATTTTGCATTAAATTTTGGGCATGAGAATTTCGTGAAATTTGAAAGTTTTGAAAATTGATTTTTTCTTACTGTTTCAGAAATTGTAGAGAAAAAAAGATTTTAAAGAATAATAAAAAAAATGTAGCAGAATGTTGTTGCCTACTGGCTGGTTGGCAGGCGTGGGGGCCGTCTGCGCAAGCACATGGCTAGCAGCTAGCCAGCCGTCTGGGCCGATTTTTTTTTTCCAAATTTTTATTTTTGATATTTTTCTAGTTTTTTATGAATATTTTTATGAAGCAGTTAATTTTATTGAATTTAATTTTTAGTTAGGATTTGGTATTTTCTAAAATTAAATTACAAAAATTAATTTGAATGGGTTTTCAAAGAAGAATTAATTTTTGCATGGGTTGCACTTATGTCCATTATTAAGTTGCATTACTTTATATATAAATTCATGTAATTGGATGTGTAGTTAATTTATGATATTAGATACCATTATTATGAGGGAGAATTACATTTACACCCCCTAACTTATGGTCTATTCAGACAAACCATCCCCGCCATTTGCATAATTACAGAAACTACCCCTAACAGCCAAAAAATCAGGGTAGCTTGTATAATGATGCTAATATTTTTATAAAGTGTGTGTGTAATTTTTCAAAAAAGTAAGTGGTGGTTTCTGTAAGCGATAATGATATTTTGGTGGATGTATATGCAATTATCTAAAAGATAGGGGTGGTTTATGTAAACTGGACATAGATCAAGGGGTGTGAATATAATTATTCCTCACTGTAATGCATTGTTTTCCGTTATATTTTTTTATGCATGTTTATTTTGGAAATAAATGTATTATTTAGTTAATTAGATTAATTAACGTAGATGATCACGAAGCCCATTGGACCCTGTGGAAGATTTTATTTTCAGTTGGGTTGGGGCTTGTGTGCCTCTTATTTTCTCATCACTTTGTTTTTAGCCTATTTTGTTTAAGGCTTGTTTTCTCCCTATTAATGTACTCCCCCCAACTATTGATTGAGTTTTTCTTTTTTTTTTTTTTTATGTTGTAATGGGAGTAGAATAGATGGAGAAGTTTTACTTTTATGTTTATATAATTTTAAATAGCAAGCCCAGATGATAGAGACCCATGGAGGAGGCCATGGGTTGGCCGACGGAGATCCATGGAGAAGAGGTCCGGAGGACGTAGCCCGCAAAAGGGATGAAGAAATAAAGAGATATTACAAGGCCCATAAATTGTTAATGTGTTAAAAAGTTTTTAATAGCGTAGGCCTACCCTTAGACTAACCATATATTCACTGCGGGCTCAGTGGATCGCATAAGTATTTGTGTTTGTGATCATCTAACAAGGGCGTGCTAGGTTTTTATTTTATATGCGATGCATGTTATTTAGTGCATTTAATATATTGGATATATTTTACATACAAGGTATTAATATGTGATGAGCCTCGGTCAAATATCAATGAACTCTCACTTAGTTGGATTAAGTTAAAATATTAGACCTTATAAATGAAAATAAACAATGGCTTATCATTCTACGCAATCGATCCGCAATAATGTAATGAGGAAGCTGATTTTACCCATACGTAGTCTGATGAGTCGTTGCACGTTTGAACTAAAATGAAGCTACAGTATTATTGTCAACGAAGTGAATACATACCTATTTTATTGTTTCATGAGTCATCGGGGGTGCTAGTTTATGGTATGATTCGGTTGATGGATTAGGATCAGTGCCAAGTAATGTAGTTTCCATGCCTTCGATCCACTATAATGTAGTGAGGAAGCTGATTTCACCGGTATGTGGTCTCACGAGTCGTGGCACATTTCGAGTGAAATGAAGCTACACTATCATTGTGAACGAAGAGACTACGCTTCTATTTTCTCATCTTACGAGTCGTGGGGTGATAGTTTGTGCTAGGATTAGGTTGAGGTTGGGTCTAACATCAAGTAGCGTGATTTGCTTCGAGTTCTCGGAATCACGTGAAAATAGCGAGGCAAAATATCTTGGGGATCTCATAGGTCGAGAATGGTATTGGATACCTCCCACAAGGCTATTTCTATATGAATCGTATAAGCGAGGCATGAAGAATTTCGCTTGTGGACCTCAGGCCCACTAGGAAAAGGTTTTTCCAAAATCACATTTGAGAGTGATGGGCTTTCGTAGAAATAGTGGGAGGATTAATGACTGAAGTCCAAATTCTTAACTTGAACCTAATATTATGATAATCTACTAACTTTTTCTATTTATTGTAGATGTCTAAGACTCCACTTAATTTTATTTCTCAGGCTAATAAATTTGATGAAATGAACTATTCGAATTGACTGACAAATATGAGGATAGTCCTCAATTTATAGAAGCAAACTTATATTCTGGATAAGTCTCTACTTCAGACTTTGTCGGAAGGGTTCTTGCCCGGAGAACGTTTGACATTCAACAGATTTACTCAGTGGTACGAGGACAATAAAAAAGTATGCAGTGTCATATTGGACTCAACGAGTAACGAGATCCAGAAACAGTATGAGAGGTATGAAGACATCTGGTTGATAATGCACTACATGAAAGAACTTTATGCGGTACCGGACTGGCATATTAGATATGACGTGATGAAGGCATTTTTTGGCGCGAGAATGACTGAAGGATCTTCTGTACGAGAGCATGGAGTGATGATGATATGCTTAGTGGAGAAGTTCAAAGACCTGCATGCTCATTTCGAGAAGGAAGAAACTTACATTGACGTGATCCTGCAATCACTACCTCCCTCTTTGATCAATTCGTTATCAACTATAACATGAATGGGCTTGAGAAAAACCTTCATGAGCTGATTCATATATTGGTCCAGTACGAGGTAACGATTGAAAAATTTACACCGTTGGTACTAGTGGGAGAGTCTTCGACTTATGAAGCGAAGGGCAAGGTTGCCTGACCTGATAAGAGGAGAATGATGAGACATCTTGTACTACTGCTAGCACTTTGAATGGTCCTATTACACCGGTTGGTTGGGATAAAGTAAAGAGGAAGAGGGTTTGTCTATCAAGGATTCCGAATGATGTTTGTAATTATTATCGAGAGAAGGGCCATTTGAAAAGGAAGTGTCTTAAGCTCCTCTCTGATAAAGGTATAAATTTTTAATTAAGTATTAACACAATCATCATTTTACTCTTGGTATTGGATACCAACGAACTCATAAATCTGCTAATGGTTTGCAGGTGATGATAAGGAGTAGAAAAGCCAAAACAACAAGGTCCTAAGGCCTAGTGATAGCGGAGCTGTTTCTGTAAAGACTATAGACTTAGTTAGGCTTAAAGGTGATCATGTTAGGATAGTGTCTACGTGACCTAACATGATCGAAATAGTATTTTCAATTATTATTTTTTTATCATAAAGTCTTTTATTCGACATTGAATGGAACGCATATCTCCTCCGTTGAACATTAACTTTCACTGTCTCATAATTGGATTATACATACTCAAATAAAGAATAAAATGATAATCCACAAAAAGAATTAAAGTCTTGGTAGGTCAAATACTTCTAGTTGAGCAAGAGAATGTTTGATGGGTTCAAAAAGTATTAAAAATAGGCGATTTGGATCCATTAATTTTCAAAACGTTTACTAAAAAGAAGATGTTAGAATAGGTGACTAGAAAGCCAATTAGATTGGGCTTTTGTAAACTATTTCTGATAATTTCGATGTAATATAAAAGTTATATTTTTGAATAAAAGTAATATCAAAATATAGTTTGATTCTTTGTCGCGTCTATTTTTTGTATTAATATTTACTTAACTGCATGATAAAGCCCACAAACCAAATGGATAAATCCAAGGGGTTGGGCTGCACATTGGTTGGCGGCCATGAAATCAAACCCTGTGGATTGGTCTGAAATGTTTCAAGTCAAGGACCTCGAGATAGGACATCAAATGTTATATAGAGACTTGCACTAAGTGCTGCAGCCATGTTTCATCGGTAGGAGACGTAGGTCGTCTATGCAGTTTTAGTGGGTTAGTTGGCATGCTAGTTGATTGACTAAACTGACTAGCGAGAATCGTCATATGGAAGCCTCTTGAGGATTGGTCAGTATGATTGGGATTCCCGACTCCGATAGTATGAGATTAATCCTTAAACTTGAGAAACCATGGCAGTCATATGCACATGATGGTTGTAGCTTAGATCTGGCGAACAATGTATGTGTCGAAAGATACAAACATTATAAGCCTTATCTAGTGCAGTCAGAATGTATGATGAGGACGGTGTGTTCCAAGAAAGAATCTGTCCCCTGTCAGTATCATGACAGTAGGATCTCCTATACGCTCTAAGACACGTTTTCCTAAAAATCTGTGGCCACATCAACTGAATAAATGGGATAGATTTTCCCATGACAATTTCGCAGGGTAAACGGGTGGTCTCGAGTTATTGAGTATAGAGACCTAGTCCAGGATGAGAACTGACGCCCAATTCTATCCTATAAACTAAGGCCAGGAAACGGTTGATGGAATGACCTTACTAATATGAACTCGGTTGTCTAAATGTTCATCTATATTCACCTAATCTTTAGTGCCATGGATTGTTGCTAGACGACCACCATGGTAACGGGTTCTTTCCAGTTATGGGACAATCGAAAATAATTAATTAAATTAGATTTAATTAATTGTGTTGGGAAACACCCAAGTCTAGCAGAGGGTGAACCTAAAGAGTCACACCCTACCACCATAATGGGATGGAATTAACTTGGAATTAATTCCAGAAGAGCTGAATTAATTTATTAAATTAATTCATAGAGAGTATTAATGATTGGATCATTTATTTAGATCAATCAATTGGATGGATGACTTAAAATTTAATTAATTTGATTAATTAGAATTTTATGTTGCCCATTAAACATAATTAGTTTAATTTTATTGGGTTTGATCCAATTTATGAATTGGATTCATAAATTGATGGAGAGATAAAAAATGGGTTTGGATCTTTTAATTAGATTAAGAGATTTTAATATTGGACTTACAATTAAACTAGATTTAATTAAAGTCCATTTGATGTGGGTTTGGTTTAATTTTATTTAATCAAACCCAATCCATTAAAATACAAGTCCAAGGCCTCGGTTGGACCATGGCTAACTTTAGGAAGAGCCTAACCCCTCCTTGGAATGTGTGTGGCCGAGTTTGGTGCCTAGGGTGCACCAAAATTGGTCATAAGGTGGTTTATGTAACAGTTTAACCTTATTATGACACACATCGACTGGCCAATTTATTTATTTATTTTTGGTATAATTTTCGAATTTATTTTTTGTCTCTACTAAAAGTGGGATGTTTTAAAGTATTTTGGAGGTCTTTTGGTATAATTCAACCTCCCATACCTATCTATACCCAACCACCATCCCAAAAACAAGTTAACACACTTCATTCAAACTCTAAAACCTAGTTTCTTCCACACACCTGTTCATAGGCGGGATTAGACAAAAACTAACCTTTTCGTCACCATAAATCCATACCTTAAGTCTATAATCGTCCAATCGAAATGAAATCATGGTAAACGGAGATACAAGCCGAATAACTCCTCTCTCTATCGATTCCAGGTAGTCATCAACTCACAAGTAGTTTTCAGTAGTGATGTTATATGTTATTTATACTTTAGGAACTATGTAATTGATTAAGGTCTGAAATTATTAGGGTAAAAATATTAGAACTAGTACTTATTTAGTTTTGTTAATTATGAATTTCGATTAGAATTGGATGTAGATTTAGATTTAATAAAGAATGAGTTTTCAAAGGAGAGTTCGCCCTATCGGTGTTTTTGATGAACTAGTTTCTCAAAATAGAAAAATCTCGTTCTTTGTGAATATTAAGTGTTTTATTTTACCAAGAACAATTTTTTTAGGGAACCGTATTGAGTTATAGAATTCACAAAATATTAGAAATATTTAGTTGTATTAAAATTTATAAAATTGTTAAAAAGTATTGCCAGAAATTATGCTTGAACCTGGCAACTTCATTTTCAAAACTATTTAACCTATTTCTACATGTCTTTTGGTTATGAAACTTTTTATAAAGTTTTATTACACAATATATATACTATATTTCAAGCTTCAGAATTTTTGGAGATTTGGGTAAATTTATAGAATTCTTTGAGTTATATGATAATTTTAAATAGTGTTTCTAATTATTTATTATTTTATATATCAACTTATATGACTCTTGAGTAACATATAAAAGTTCTAAGATTTTCTATGGATGAACGAATTTTAAAAATTCACCCAAGTAAACTGTCAGTTTGTATCCTAGTTATTCTCCAACTCAGTTTTGAAAATTCTTTTCACCTATTTGTTCAACTGAATTTTATCTAATATATTTTATACATGTTATTCAGCACCTTTAGCACGCTCTCTAAACTTTTCAAAGCCATATACTAAGTATATAATTTTACGAAATTCATTGAATAAGATTGTCAGTTGGCATCACCATATTGTCCGTCTAGTTTAGTTACCTTATTTGATCTTGAATTGATTAAGGAATAATCGAGTGATTAGGATTATCAAATGATCTAAGTATTATTGATTTACTCTGGGTATCAATTTTTATAAGGTGAATTTTGTATGAAATTAGGAATTTGAGTTCGTAAGATCATTAGGTTTGAATTAAGATAAAAGTTTCTCATAGTTTGTTTCTCTAGGATTAAATAGGTTGAAGATGTATTTTTATGGGAATGAATGTGAATTAAGTAGTTACTGATTTATAGTAATTATGATCAGTAGACTTCTAGGATTCAACCCGGAACATGTTTCCAGGTAAATGGATTCGAGTTCAGAAAATTGTGTAAGTGGTTTCTTTCCTCTTGCGTGGAGTTTTCATAAATATTTTCTAATTTCAATTAATTGTCTTTGTTTTTAAACAAAATATGGTGCGAGCATAAGTTATTTTTATTAGTTCAAATTGAGATACATGCAGTAGGATTTTCTGTCAAATACTTATGCAAACAGTTGGTATATCTTGAAATTTTGAAACATTCACGTGGTGTCAAATCATTTTTACATTATTTAATATATCTCTGACATCTTCTAAAATTGAGACTGAAACACGCATGAAAAATATTTGTTAAAGTTTTTAGTAATGATAAAGTATGCTCAAGTTCATCGACTAATAGATGGAACATGCTCAACTGTTAACGAAACCACTGTTAATTGGGTAAAAAATAGAGTTATTCTGAACCCTCTCAGTTGGGTAAAAACTGAGTATTGATCACTGACCCTCTCAGTTGGAGTTAAAAACTGAATATCGATTACTGATCCTCTCAGTTGGGACATAAACTGAGGCCTTCCTACTGACCCTCTCAGTTAGGGTTATATACTGAGAACTTATGTATGATCCTCCCAATCGGGATTAAAGATTGAGGCTCGAACTATGGGTTATAATAATAGTCACAAATGAATATGATGTATGTTATGTTGTTAGTGAATGAGAGCATGCACATTTTCTTTCTAACATGGCTAATTTACGAAACTTTTTGCATTATTTAAATAAAATTATAATTTTCATAAGTGGCTAATTTTACGCCTCTGTTTTGATACAAAAGTTTTGAAATCTGATACCAGATGTTCTGTAACTTTATATTTACTCAATTATTCTCTTTGGTTTTGAATATCAAATTAATGCATGTATTGAAAAATAATGGTTTTGTACTAATAACGTATTATGCTCATATTGGTAAGAGATAGGGACCACTTACTGGGCAATTAGTCGCTCATTGAACTTACTATATCTTGCAGATGAGGTGTATGAGGAGTGTGAGGAGGAACTATTATGAGGTTGGTAGCTAATGAAGGGATGCAATTGGCGTCGATTAATAAGTTACGTAGACAGTTTTATTCATTTTGGAATTATTTCTACTTTCATTTATTTGTTAGAACTTGGTGCTAAGTTGAGATTGTAAAATCTATGTCTTTGTTTCCGTTGCAAACATGTATTGTGTTTTCATTGTTTAAGCATGGCCGTGTCGTGACCCCTGATCCCCGCCGTGACAGTTTAGATGTGATTTTTAGGTGTAGGAGTCTTGCTAGGTCAAGACCCCTTCCTATTCTATGACTTGGTCATATATACAGCTCTAAAAACACTCCTAGCCGACCTAGAACGGCAGCTGCACACAACCCACGAAATTTCCTTCTCTCCCTCTCCAAAAACCCTCTCAAAATCTTAGAGATCGAAAAAGAATTCAAGAACCAAACGTTAATCAATAGCATTTTTTGTTCTTGCACTTTTGTGGTGCTTTTGCTAGCACGAAAACACTACATCCTTTAGTGGTAGTAAGTTAGTCATTAGAGGATCTCCGGATTGATATCTTGAATTAAAAGGACGAACGAAATCTACGGTTGAAGCCGAATGAGAGAACAAGAATGGTAAAATGTTGATTTAGAATTTCTGTTACTTTTTCTTATTTTCTCTTATACATGGCATATGTATTATTTTTTATTACACTGAATGCCTAGAAAAAGATCAAGGGTACACCCCTTGATCGAGAATTTACTAGCATGAATGTTTAGTTTTTTAATTTTTCCGCGCTTCCGCCGCACTTCCCGGGCCGATCCTGCTCCTGTAGAAGAAAAACTGGAAAAGCTCTTTTGTGGGACAAAATCAGTTTATCAGTTGCATGTTGGATTAGATCCAATGTTATATTTGTGAGTTACTAAAATACATAAGATCAATGTGGGGGTTCACAAGTCTAATTTTGTTTGATGAGGTTTAAAAAATTAGACTCAGAGTGGTGAACCAAATTGATCACCTTTCGATTGCGTCCAGAGGGTGTGTATTTAGTGAGAATTTTTCTAATATCGAAAATGAGAATGTGATTGTCAATCGGTAAAGTTTTTCCTAAAAGGACCACGATTCACCTGTCTCTGATAAAGAAATCAAACTAAGTTGGACTTCGTTTGATTGATGTTTCATTTAAACAAATTGGCCCTTATTATATGATGAAACTCTCGTCCTATAAAGCACTTGAGTTGATAGGATGGTCCTATACACGTCAAGAAAATACTGGGAGTGGGTTTTCATACAACTTCTCAAAAATATCATTCATAATTAAATACTATCCCTAAATGATCATATTACAGTCCTTATTTATGGATTATAATCCAAATAGGATATAAGGAGGAGCTATATGGGACATTGTTAAAAATCAATGGTTTGGAGCCTAAAGATTCACTACGAAGTTCAAACTTGTTTCGAGACTTAGCAAAACTGGAATACTCGATTATCAAAAGATCATACTCATTATGATTTGATAAAATGAGCCCATGGTCAGTGGGCGTTGGATTGAGTTTCAATGTATTTAGTTTGTAAACATCTTAATCATTTAGAATGAGGTTAAGATGTTTGGAAAACACTAAGACACTAATATAAAGTTATTCACGAATTCTCCATAAAAGGAATTGGATTCCTATATCAGGGTTGAGGTGTTCAATAATCAGTCGCAGGACACTGATGAGAAGCTCAAGCTATTCGAGACTCAGTCATGATGAGGAAACTTAAGTTGTTCAAGACTCAATTGTGTTTAATTGATGAGAAAGCTCATGTGTCTTGGATACCCCCTATGTCAGTGCCAGAGATAACACGAAAGTGTTAGTTAGGTATGTTGGACCTGATGTTGTGTATGCTTTGGGCATGACACAATATATATCGAGAATACACTAATATAGCAGAAGACAGTTGTCAAGAACAACCTTTAATACCTGAATTAGGATTAAAGAAGTATTTCTGACACACATTTGTGGAGAGTTGATTCTGGAAGGCTAAAGCGATACTAGCTTCTAGACTCATGTGAATAATGAATATGTCCTCAAAGTATAGTCACCTTCGCACTTGATGGTAAGCATGGTAGCTTGAAAGGATATCAAGCAGATGTCCCATCTTAAAATTCGAATGTGGACCGACTTTAAAATGAAGTAATTTTAAAAAATATAGGGAGGTAAATCGCTATATTTTAGAAAATACAGTGAGGTAAACTTCTATTTTTTTCTTTTACTTGGGGGAAATTTGCTCATTTACAATATCACAAAAGATTTTCTTATATTTTTTTTCTTTTTTTTTTATATTCACATCAGGAATTGAAATATAGCTTTGTGTAAGGGCAACAAGAAAAATGAAAAATAGCGACACATTCTATACCAATTATTTGTCTGAAGTAAACATGAAATATAATAGTAATTTTTTATCAATATTGATAAACAAAGGACGGAGTATGATAATTTTGCAGGGTAATTTCACTTTTCATACTCCAAGTATACCCTAATTTCAATTTTAGTACCTCATGTTTTCAAGTTATCAAAACCGGTATCCAAAGTTTGCGATTTTAATTAACTTGAATACTCTTGTTAGGTTGACTGTTAAAACTAACGGTGAACTCATTTTCGAAGGACAAAAGTGTTAGAATAGCTGATCAGAAAGCCAATCGAATTGGGCTTTTGTAAACTATTTCAGACAATTTTGATGTAATATAATATTTATGTCTTTGAATAAAGGTAATATTCATACTATCGCTTGATTCTTTTTTGTGTTTACTTATTGTGTTAATACTTAACTGCACGACAAAGCCCACAGACCAAACGAGCAAATCCAAGGGGTTGGGCTGCGCATTGGATGGCGGCCATGAAACCAACCTCTGTGGAATGGTCTGGAACGTTCCAAGTCGAGGACCTCGAGACAGGACATCGACTGTCCTATAAAGACTTGCACTAAGTACTACACCCATGTTTCGTCGGCAGGAGCAATAGGTCGTCCATGCAGTTTTAGTGGGTTAGTTGGCAAAGTAGTCGATTGATTGAACTGACTTGCGGGAATCGTCCTATGAAAGCCTCCTAAGGCTTGGTCGGTATGACTGGGATTCTCGGCTCTGATAGTATGAGATTAGTCCTCGGACTTCAGGAACCATGGCAGTCACATGCACATGATGGTTGTAGCTTAGACCTGGCGAACAATGTATGTGTCGAAAGATACAGATGTTATAAGCCTTATCTAGTGCAGTCAGAATGTGTAGTGAGGACGGTGTGTTCCAAGAAGGAATCCATCCCCTGTCAATATCGTGACAGTAGGATCTCCCATACGCTCTGAGAAACGTTTTCCTAAAAATCTGTGGCCACAATGACTGAATAAGTTGGATAGGTTTCCACGTGATAATTCAGTAGGCCAAACGGGTAGTCCTGAGTTATCAAGTATAGATGCCGAGTCCAGGATAGGAACCGACGCCCAAATTTCATGCTCTAGACTAAGGCCAGGAGACGGTAGATGGAAGGACCTTATCCATATGAATTCAGTTGCCTAAACATTCATCCATATTCACTTAGTCTCTAATGCCATGGACTGTTGCTAGACGGCCACCCATGGTAACGGGTTATTTTTGCTTATGGGATAATCAGAAATAATTAATTAAATTAAATTTAATTAAATGTCTTGGGAACACGCCTAAGTCTAGATAAAGGTGAACCTAAAGAGTCACACCCTACCACTATAGTGGGATGGAGTTAATTTGGAATTAACTCCAAAAGAGCCGGATTAATTTAATTGGATTAAATTAATTCTTGGAGAGGATAAATGATTGGATCATTTATTTAGACCAATCCATTGGATGGATAACTTGAAATTCAATTAATTGGAATAATTGAACTTCTTAATTGGCCATTAAAATTAATTGAATTAATTTTATTGGGCTTGGTCCAATTTATGAATTAGATTCATAAATTAATGGAGAGTTAAAAGGAGCTTGGATCTCTTAATTGGATTAAGAGATTTTAATATTGGACTTATAAATTAAACTAGGTTTAAGAAAAGTCCACTTGACATGGGCTTGGTTTAAATTTATTTAATCAAATTCGGTCCATTAAAATACAAGCCAAGGCCTTGGTTGGACCATGGCTAGCTTAAGGAGGAGCCAAACCCCTCCTTGGAGTGTGTATGGCCGAGTTTGGTGCCTAGGGTGCACCAAACTTGGTAATAAGGTGGCTTAGAGGTGCTTTTTAGGTGTAGGAGTCATGCTAGGTCATGACTCCTTGCTATACTACGACTAGGTCATATAAATAGCTCTAAAAACACTCTAACCCTAACCCTAGCAGCAGCTACACTTCAACCCACGAAATTTTACTCTCACCCTATCCAAAAACTCCCTCAAGATCTTAGAGATCGAAAGAGAATTCAACAACCAAACGTTAATCAATAGCGTTTTTGGTTCTTGCACTTTTGTGGTGTTTTTGCTAGTACGAAATCACCACATCCTCTTAGTGGTGGTGTGTTAATCTTTGGAGGATCTCCAGATCGAGATCTTGGATCAAGGAGACTAACGGAATCAACGCTTGAAGCCGAACTAGAAAACAACGACGGTAATATTCTATTTTTGCATTTATGTTGTTCTATTATTATTTTCTTTTCATTCATGGCCTACGTATTTCTTCTATTACACCGAACGCCCGGAAAAAGATCAAGAGTGCACCCCTTGATCGGATATTTATTTTCTTTAATTATTGAAATTTTCAATTATTGCGCTTCCGCCACGTTTCCCGGGCCGATCCATTGCCTTCAATTGGTATTAGAGCCCGGTTCGGTGTAGAGGCCTAGGATCTAACATGTTTTATGTGTCTTTGCATGATAACATGTTTTTTTAATCGGCTTTGAAAGAACATTTTTTTTTTCATCGTTTAATTGCATATCTAGATCTAGGGTTTTGTATGCTTTAATTTTGCATTTAATTGGACATGAGGATTCTTGAAATTTGGAATTTTTGAATCTGGTTATTTCTCTTGTTGTTTCAGACATTGTAGGAAAAGAAAAGAAAAAGAAATTAGAAAAATTGAAAAATGGCACAGACGTGCAGCAGCGCTGCCGGTCGGTCACTGGCGAGCAGCGCGCGCGCCCGCCAGCGTGTGTGCTGGCAGGCTGCTGCGCGCGCGCTGTGCGCAGCGTCTAGGGCGCGCGCGCGCGGCAGGCAAGGGCGCCTGCGCGCGCGCCCAGCCGGCCGGTCGGCTGGACCGTATTTTCTGTTTTTTTTCATTTTTTTATTTTATTTTATTTTTCTCTATTTTTCTAAATAATTTTTCTCTATTCAAACAAGAATTAATTTGTGGATGGGTTGCAATTATGTCCACATTTAAGTTGCATTATTTTTCATATAATTCCTTAGGATTGGATATGTAATTAATTTTATGATATTGGATGTCATATGTTGAGCATTATTACTTGGAGTAATTACATGCTTGTTGTGTTAATTGGATTAACATGGATGGTTACAAAGCCCAATAGACTTTATGAATGGTTTATTTATTTTTGTTGGGTTGGGGCCTGCGTGCCTCTTATTTTCCTTATCTCATCGTTTTTAGCCTGAATTGTAAAGGCGTGCTTTCTCTCTATTAATGTACTCCCCCCAACGTTTGATTGGGGTTTCTTTTAAGTTGTAATGAGAGTAGAATAGGTAGAGAGGAATTATTTTTTGAAATGTAAGGAGCAAGCCCATGATAGAGATCCATGGAGAAGAGGTCCGAAGGGCGAAGCCCACAATGGAGATGGAGGAAATAAAGAGGTGTTACAAGGCCCATAATGTTGATGGGCTAAAAACTTGTAATAGTGTAGGCTCGCCCTTAGACTGACCATTGATCCACTGCGGGCTCAGTGGGTCGCATAGGTTTTTGGCCTTGTGATCATCCAACAGGGGCTTGCTAGACTCTTTATTTTGCATGCGATGCGTTTCTTTAAATGCTTTAATATTTGGAATATTGAGCATGCATAATACTAATGTGTGATGAGGTCTCGGTCATTATTAAATGAACTCTCACTTGGTTGGACCAAGTTAAAATATTAGACCTTAATAAATGGAAAATTAACAAAGGGTTGTTTTTTTCATGCCTTCCATTCACAATAATATAGTGAGGAAGCTCATTTCACCCATGCATGGTCTCACGAGTCGTGGCACGCATGGACTGAAATAAAGCTGCACTATTATTGTGAACAAAGTTAATACGCTTCTATTTCCCTGTCTCACGAGTCGTGGGGGGCAATAGGTTCGCTATGATTCGGTTGATGGGTCGGGTCTAACGTCAAGTAAAGTGATTCGCTTGGAGTCCTCGGAATCACACGAAAACGGCGTGGCAAAAGATCTTGGGGATCTTGTTGGACGAGAATGGTATTGGATACCTCCCACAAAGTTATTTTCACGTGAATCGTAAAAGCGGGACATGGGGAATTTCGCTTGTGGGCCCCAAGCCCACTTTTGAGAACGATGGGCTTTCGTAAAATAGTGGGTGGGTTAATGACTGAAGTCCAAATCCTTAACTTGTGTTAAATATTACAATCGTTTGCTAATTTTCTGCTTTTACATTTTATGTAGATAATGTCTAGGCATTCATTGACTGTGATACTGGATAACAATAAGTTTAATGGAACAAATTATACTGACTAGCTGCGTAATCTGAGGATAGTCCTCGATTATGAGAACCAAGGGTACATCATGGATAAGCCGCTTCCTCAGACATTGCCGGATGGGTCCTCATCTGAAGAGCGTGAGACGTTCGAAAGATGGCATGCTGACCACCGCAAAGTCCGAAGCATCATACTGGCATCCATGTCTAACGATGTGCAGAAGCAGTATGATAGGCTGGACGATGTCGCCTCAATTCTGCAACGCATGAAAGAGGTTTATGCGATTCCAGATAGGCATACTAGGTATGTCGCAACTAAAGAGTTCTTTAGATCCAAGATGACTGAAGAGTCCTTTGTACAAGAGCATGGGGTCAAGATGCTATCCCTAGTAGAAAAGCTCAAAGAACTAAAAGCTAGGCTTGAGAATGATACGTACATTGACGTGATCCTTCAGTCACTTCCTCCATCCTACAATTCATTCATTGTCAACTTCAATATGAACGCAATATGAACGGGATTGAGAAGTCTATCAATGAGTTGATCAATAAGTTGGTGCAATACGAGGCAACGATTAAGAAATCTGCGCCATCGGTATTGATAGGAGAGGCTTCAACCTCTAAAGCGAAAGGCAAGAGGGCCGGACGCTGGAAAAGAAAGAAGGGTAAGGCAAAGGCGAAAACTCTCATCGTAGCAAAAGACGCTAAGAGCGCTCCCGTTGCTCCAGTGGGAATGGGCAAGGGAAAGAAGAGGATGGGTACTCAGCAGCAGTCGAGGGCAAACGATATCTGCGCCTATTGTCGTGAGAAAGGGCATTGGAAGAGGGATTGTCCCAATCTATCTTCCGATCAAGGTATGTTTGTGTTGAGGTTAACATGGTTACTAATTCTGCTTCATGGGTATTGGATACCGGTTGTGGTGCTCACATATGCAATGATTTGCAGGTGCTACAAAGAAGCAGAAAGCTAAGTAAAGATGAAGTAGTTCTTAGGCTTGGCAATGGCAAGGTTGTCGAAGCTAAAGCTGTAGGAATCATCAACTTAGTTGTTAGTGATCGTGTTAGGCTAGAATTAAAGGATTGTTATTTTGTATCTAGCATTATAAAAAACATCATTTCCATTCCATTGTTAGACAATGCTGGTTTTGAGTTTTTTATTAATAAAAATTGCTTTTATTTGATGAAAGATGGTTCTTCTCATCTGCTGGGTAAGCTAAATAATGGTCTTTACAATCTGCAAAGGTCTGATTGGATCATGACTGCTCAAAACAAACGAAAATTAGAAAATCTTGAAAATGCACAGATTTGGCATGCAAGGCTAGGACACATCTCTCAAGATAGGATGAAGAGGTTGGTGGACTCAAAGAGTCTAGAAATAGACAATTTGGACAACCTATCAGCCTGTGAGTCCTGTTTGAAAGGGAAGATAACTAAGAATCCCTTTGTTGGGCAAAGTAAGCTTGCCAATGGTCTATTTGATTTGATCCATATAGACGTCTGTGGACCACTGAAGACTCAGGCTAGAGGTGGGTTCTCCTACTTCATAATATTTTCAGATGATTATTCACGGTATGGTTATGTTTACCTGATGAGGTACAAGTCTGAGGCCTTTGTGAGGTTCAAAGAATTCAGGCTTGAAGTTGAGAATTAAACTGGTCGCAAAATTAAAACCCTTCGGTCGGACAGAGGTGGAGAGTATCTAAGTGGTGAATTCATAGATTATCTAAAGGAAAATGGTATAGTCTCTCAGTAGACACCTCCCGGGACGCCTCAGCTAAATGGTGTGGCTGAAAGGAGGAATCGAACTCTATTAGACATGATTCGGTCCATGATAAGTTTCACCGAACTGCCCTTATCTTTCTGGGGTTATGCGTTTGAGACGGCGGCTAGGTTATTAAATATAGCGCCATCCAAGACAGTGGCCCAGACGCCATATCAGATATGGCACGGCAAGCCTGCTTCTTACAAGTACTTGAGAGTGTGGGGTATCCCTGCATACGTCAAGAGGTTAGTGGGAGACAAGCTGGATTCAAGGTCTAGTTTATGCAGGTTCATAGGTTATCCAAAAGAAACTGCAGGGTATATTATTTTTATGACCTATCTGAGCAGAAGGTATTTGTCTTAAGGAATGCAGTGTTCTTGGAAAGAGGTTTTCCATCAGATACTCGACGCGATGAATTGCTCCTTGAGGAATCAAGTGAGGCACCTCAGTCGAATGCAGGGACATCGTCTGTGCCTAATGTTTCCATTGATAATGTTCCTATTTTCCATAGGTCAGCTAGAGTGCCACAGCCTCTTGAGAGGTATGGTTTTTTAGGCGTGACCGGTCAGTTGGACAATGATCCTAAGACTTACGGAGAAGCGATGTCGGACATCGATTCGGGAAAATAGCTTGAAGCCATGAAATCTGAAATGGACTCCATGAGCTCGAACCAAGTCTGGACGTTAGTGGACCGACCTAAGGGCGTTAGACCCGTTGGGTGTAAATGGGTCTATAAATGTAAGATTGGAGCTGATGGGGAAGTGGCAACCATCAAGGCCAGGCTTGTGGCAAAAGGATATACTCAACGACCTGGGGTCGATTTCGAGGAAACCTTTTCGCCCGTTGCCATGGCCAAGTCCATACGGATTATGCTTGCCATAGCAGCATGGTATGACTATGAAATATGGCAGATGGATGTGAAAACGGCTTTCCTTAACGGTTTCGTTGAGGAAGACATCTATATGGATCAGCCGGAGGGATTCACGGTAGTAGGAGAAGAGCAGAAGGTCTGCCATCTCCAAAGATCCATCTATGGCTTAAAGCAAGCTTCCCGAAGCTGGAACATACGTTTTGATGAAGTCATACGGGGCAATGATTTCGTCAAAAATGACTTTGACCCTTGTGTATACAAGAAGGTTAGTGGGAGCTCTGTTTTGTTCCTAGTGCTTTATGTGGACGATATTTTGCTCATTGGAAATGATATCAAAATATTGGGTGACACTAAAGCATGGTTATCTACTCAATTCTCCATGAAGGATTTGGGTGAGGCTTCCTACATCCTTGGGATCAAAATCTTTAGGGATAGATCTAAAAGGATATTAGGAATGACCCAAAACTCGTATGTTGAGAAACTCTTGAAAAGGTTCAATATGGAACACTCCAAACGAGGATTCCTTCCGATGAGACATGGGGTTAAGCTGTCCAAGAAGCAGTCTCCTAAGACTGATGAGGAACTTAAAAGGATGTTGGACATCCCCTATGCATCAGCCGTAGGCAGCATTCAGTATGCTGCATAGTGTTCTAGGCCTGACATCGCTTACACTTTGAGTGTAACAAGCAGATATCAGGCGTGTGCTGGATAAGCGCACTGGACTGCAGTCAAGACCATACTTAAGTACCTAAGAAGGACTAAAGATGTGTTCTTGGTCTACGGCGGTGGAGAGTTAATACTGGAAGGCTTTAGCGATGCTAGCTTCCAGTCGGATGATGATGATGCAAAATCACAGTCGGGATTTGTATTCAAGCTTAACGGTGGTGTGGTGGCTTGGAAGAGTTCCAAGCAGGATACCACAGTTGATTCCACCACGGAAGCTGAGTGCATAGCGGCTTCAAAAGCAGCTAAGGAGGCGGTTTGGATGAAAAACTACATCCAAGAGTTGGGTGTGGTACCTAGCATTGCCGAGCCAGTAGTTATCTTCTGTGATAACAACGGGGCTATAGCGCAAACAAAGGAACCGAGATCTCATCACCGATCCAAACACATTCTTAGACGATACCATCTACTTAGAGAGATGCTGGGAAGAGGTGACGTTGGGATGGACCGAGTCAGCTCAGCAAAAAATATAGCAGATCCGCTGACAAAGCCCGTGTCACAAATCGCTCATCCACAACATCTTGGAAAGATAGGCTTGAGGCAAATGAGTGATTGGCTTTAGGTCAAGTAGGAGATTGTTAGAATAGGTGATCAGAAAGCCAATCGGATTGGGCTTTTGTAAACTATTTCTGACAATTTTGATGTAATATAATATTTATATCTTTGAATAAATGTAATATTCATACTATGGCTTGATTCTTTGTTGTGTTTACTTATTGTGTTAATACTTAACTGCACGACAAAGCCCACAGACCAAACGAGCAAATCCAAGGGGTTGGGCTGCGCATTGGATGGCGGCCATGAAACCAACCTCTAGGGAATGGTCTGGAACGTTCCAAGTCGAGGACCTCGAGACAGGGCATCGACTATCCTATAGAGACTTGCACTAAGTACTGCAGCCATATTTCGTCGGCAGGAGACGTAGGTCGTCCATGCAGTTTTAGTGGGTTAGTTGGCAAAGTAGTCGACTAACTAAACTGACTCGCGGAAAGTAGTCGACTGACTGAACTGACTCGCCGGAGTCGTCATATGGAAGCCTCCTAAGGCTTGGTCGGTATGACTGGGATTCTTGGCTCTGATAGTACGAGATTAGTCCTCAGACTTGAGGAACCATGGCAGTCACATGCACATGATGGCTGTAGCTTAGACCTGGCGAACAATGTATGTGTCGAAAGATACAGATGTTATAAGCCTTATCTAGTGCAGTCGGAATGTGTAGCGAGGACGGTGTGTTCCAAGAAGGAATCCATCCCCTGTCAATATCGTGACAGTAGGATCTCCCATACGCTCTAAGACACATTTTCCTAAAAATCTGTGGCCACAGTGACTAAATAAGTGGGATAAGTTTCCACGTGATAATTCAGTAGGGCAAACGGGTAGTCTCGAGTTATCAAGTATAGATGCCTAGTCCAAAATGGGAATCGACGCCCAAATTCCATGCTCTAGACTAAGGCCGGGAGACGGTAGATGGAAGGACCTTATCCATATGAATTCAGTTGCCTAAGTGTTCAATCATATTCACTTAGTCTCTAGTGCCATGGACTGTTGCTAGACGGCCACCCATGGTAACGGGTTATTTTTGCTTATGGAATAATCAAAGATAATTATTTAAATTAGATTTAATTAATTGTGTTGGGAACACGCCCAAGTCTACCTGAAGGTGAACCTAAAGAGTCACACCCTACCACTATAGTGGGATGGAGTTAATTGGGAACTAACTCCAGAAGAGCCGGATTAATTTAATTGGATTAAATTAATTCTTGGAAAGGATAAATGATTGGATCATTTATTTAGACCAATCCATTGGATGGATAACTTGAAATTCAATTAATTGGATTAATTAAAATTCTTAATTGGCTATTAAAATTAATTGGATTAATTTTACTGGGCTTGGTCAAATTTATGAATTAGATTCATAAATTAATGGAATGTTAAAAGGAGTTTGGATCTCTTAATTGAATTAAGGAATTTTAATATTGGACTTATAAATTAAACTAGGTTTAATAAAAGTCCATTTGACATGGGCTTGGTTTAAATTTATTTAATCAAACTCGGTCCATTAAAAATACAAGCTCAAGGCCTTGGTTGGACCATGGCTAGCTTAAGGAGGAGCCAAACCCCTCCTTGGAGTGTGTATGGCCGAGTTTGGTGCCTAGGGTGCACCAAACTTGGTCATAAGGTGGTCTAGAGGTCGTTTTTAGGTGTAGGAGTCATGCTAGGTCATGACTCCTTGCTATACTATGACTAGGTCATATAAGTAGCTCTAATAACACTCTAACCGCAACCCTAGCAGCAGCTACACTTCAACCCACGAAATTTTACTCTCACCCTCTCCAAAAACTCTCTCAAGATCTTAGAGATCGAAAGAGAATTCAAGTACCAAACGTTAATCAATAGCGTTTTTGGTTCTTGCACTTTTGTGGTGTTTTTGCTAGCACGAAATCACCACATCCTCTTAGTGGTGGTGTGTTAATCTTTGGAGGATCTCCAGATCGAGATCTTGGATCAAGGAGACCAACAGAATCAACGCTTGAAGCCGAACTAGAAAACAACAACGGTAATGTTCTATTTTTGCATTTCTGTTGTTCTATTCTTGTTTTCTTTTGATTCATGGCCTACGTATTTCTTATATTACACCGAACGCCCGAAAAAAGATCAAGAGTACACCCCTTGATCGGATATTTATTTTCTTTAATTATTGAAATTTTCAATTATTGCGCTTCCGCCGCATTTTCCGGGCCAATCCATTGCCTTCAAAAAGGCAGTAACTTGTCTATTTAAGGGCATTTTTTGCTACCATTTCATTCACCACATAAATTAGAGTTAAAAGAGTCGAATTGAGGAAAATTTTGTAAAGAATGATGAATAAAAACATAACCTAATAATAAATTGATAAACAATGAATACACTTGTAAAAAACAATACTTCAACATTTCATTAAATCCCTTTGATATAAGCAACAATAGCTCATTATCGACACAAATACTTCATCAATTTTTAAAACTAGCTCAACAATCAGAGTCTCACTAACAATCTTAATACCAACAACTCATGTCCAACTAAATACACTAGCAACAGATACAAACAAACAAATAACACTAGCCTAACAACAATATTTCTTCATTTATCGTGGTTGGATTATTCCTCTTCTGTTTGTTGAGTACCAAGGGCTGCCCTCAAATTTGGGAGGGTGATAAAGTTCATCCCTTCTCTCACGATAATCAGAGAGTTTATCCTTGAAGATCGAGTAACCTATAAAATTGCAACCAACATAAGATGATGAGAGTTAGATTACTTGTTATAGGAAAAAAAAAAGGTGAGTTAATTTTTTTTATCAAATTCCCACCACACTTACATTTACATTAACTAATGAAATATTGTTTGACTTGCCAACTAGCTTTAATCCCACATTTTTGCTTCCAGATTTCCTAACCTGAAACAAGGAAATCCCACATTATGTATAATAACGTAGAAAATAATATGTGAAATACATAGATTTGCAAACTTACAAGCAATTTTTTCCTTCTTGGAACTATTGTTGCAGGATGTGAAGAAGCAGATTGTGCATTAAAAGGCTCTAAGGATGTAGATTGAGTATGGTTGCTCTCTTGAGTGCTGGGGGTTGAGATGTTCTAATAGGCATCTCTTCAGCTTGCCCACTGCTCTTATTGCATGTCCTAGCATTGTGCCGTACAACTCCACATTTGCCACATTTTGGACTTTTCTGACACTTCTTCAATGTTGTTGTTTTGGTTATAGCAGGTGGTTCATCAGGTTATATTCATCTCATTTTCTTTGGCCTCCCAGGTTTATTTTCATACTTAGGTGGCAATGGTGGTGGCAACTCACAATTTGGCCAAAGTTCAGCACCATTTACTCCTTGGATTGCATGCTCAGAGCAGCTCAAATAAGTTCTCATATGGACAGAACATATCAGAAAAAAAAAAAAACTGAAAGTAAAAATTGAAGCTAAAAATTGAAACTAAAAACATAAATAGAAATTTAAACTAAAAATTGAAGCTAAAAACTAAAACAAAAAACATGAACAAAAGCTGAAACTAAAAACTGAAGCTAAAAATAGAAACTAAAAATTGAAGCCAAAAACATAACCAGAAACTAAAAATCAACCTTATAAACATCATGAACATAGTCTTCTGGATCTTCATTTTTGCACCAAATAGCTGATGTATAGTGTATGCAAGGGATACCTGTTAAATCCCATCTTCTACAACTGCAGTTTCTATACAATAGGTCCACATTGTGTTGGTAAAATGGTCCCATAATTTGGAAATGCTAGTCATCTGATTTGATAGAGATACATTCTGCTGCCTCTTTGATATTTTTGGCTACGACACTTTTTATTTTAGGGCAGAACAAGAAATTCCATTTCCTAGCTATATCTCTATTCACTTGCATCCTAATCATCAAGTTTTTAATGGTCTCAAGCAATGTGATGATTTGTTTGCCCCTTGTAGGAAGCATAAATGTATTGAATGACTCACACATATTATTGAGCAAACTATCAAATTTTAGAATTGTGCTGAAATGTGACCTAGACCATTGGTTTGCTGGCTTTTTTACCAGCCAGTTGTATGCATTTTCATCCAACTCCTTCAATTGCTCCATTCTGACTTGAAAGAACTCTCCATTATGTAGATCCAAACTCTAAAGCTATACACCATTCGTATCAAACCAATACATCATCCCCTCCTAAGACAAAGAGTCTCAATCACAAATTTGGTTTCTTTCATGGAACTGAAAATAAGGCCAAGGTTCAAATCAGGGTTTTAATTTTCTATTTTGGAATTGAACTTGAAAATTTTGGGAGTTACCTTATCATCAAACCCATGCACACTTTGAAATTCGTTACTGTGTTTCCCTCCTTCACTATGCTCCCCTTCTATCATATTTTGCATCTCCTCACTAAACACTTGATTATCAATTAACTTACCATTCCACCTCACCATCAAAGTCCACATCATGATCTAACCCACTTCTCAATAACCTGTCATCCTCCTTCATGACAGAATCACTATCCCCAAAATCATCACACACTGATTCACTGGATTAGCTAACAATGGGATCAGAATTGTTGATATTATCAAGGAAAGAAAAGTCAATTTCAGGTTCATCTAAGTGTTCTAAAAAAATTTTAACTACGCTCACATCTACATTAGTGTCTGTCTCAAGACAAGTGCTGCTCAAATGTAAGCTATGCCCAAATTGATGCCAACATCTAACCTTTTGTTTCTCATAGCCTAATTGCTCAACAAACTCCTTCATTTCAATCAACCAAACATTTCTACATCTACATAATCAAAAAAATCAACTTGTCCCTTTACATAATACCTTAGTGGCTCAGTGTTCATTATACCCCCATGATGTAATTTTGTACTAACCATTGTAGCTTCAGAGTTTGGATCTACATAAAAAAGAGGGAAGAAAAAACAATTAGAATTCAAGCAATGAAACAGAATTCAGTAATACATAAAAAAAAAGTACCAGAATCAACATAATTCCAACAAAAATTCCAGTAAATACAACAGAACAACAGAATATCCCAACAAAATCCATAATTCAATGAAACAGAATAACAATACAATATCAAACAATACATCATAAAAATTACAGACATATAATTCAACAGAAAACAACATAACTAAGAAAAAATACAATACCAACATAATTCCAACAAAAATCATAATTCAAGAAAGAAAAGAAACCGAATCAAACTTCATTAAAAATTAGCCCAGTTAGAATAATTCTAGCACAAATCATCAGAATGCATTGCAAAACCTAAAATTTTTAAATTGTACACTGTATAAACCTTAAATTCAAAAATGCCCCCATTGTTTCACTTTATAAACCCTAATTTCAAAAAGCCCCATTTTTTAAACCCTAATTTCGATAAACCACAAGATTTTGAGTCTATTTGTCTATTTCATGCAAAAAAAAAAATGTACTGTATTGAAAGCCATTGATAATGGATTTTTTCTTCTTCACGCCATTCTACTCTTCAACTTATAGCTCACCAAATCTCCAAAATATTTTGAGCTACCAGTCTTCCTTCACTACATAAATGGTGGAAAGCAATTTTAGTGGTCAATTTATATTTGAAAGAGGAAACTATGGTGACGGGTATTTGGGGATTTAGGTCTTTTAGGGGAATGAGAAGAACCTCTCAGTCAAAAGACGGAAAATGATTTGGAAGAGAAACACTCTTCCAGCCGGTCACGTGTGCGTGACGTGTTAAGTTGACCGTTAATTTTAACAGTCAACTTAATAGAGGGTATTTAGGTCAATTAAAAGTGTTAACTTTGGGTATCAATTTTGATGAATTTGAACATGGAGTACTAAAATTGAAATTAGGGTATAGTGGATGTATGAAAAGTGCAATTATCCCATAATTTTGTTGCATCCCCATTTATCCAATTTTAGTTTATCCCACACGTTTGCCTTCTTTGACGTAAACCACCCTTTTGTTTTAGCTAAAATCTTGCAACTAAACTATCGGTTTTTAATTATTCACAAAATGAAATTTTAGGTTCAAATTTCATGTAAAAGCTTGAGTGCTCATTATTTATGTATATTTTCTGAATTTTTATTTGTATAATTAAAGATAATTAAATGTGGCATTCTATATATGAGCTAAGTCTTTTCTTTGTTGAATTGTCCCTTATTCTCTCTCTCTCTCTCTTCAATTTTAAGTTCTCTCTCTTTTTTTTCCCCTCTAACATGTGTCATTGTCTAGCTAACCCTTTTTTATTCTTTCCTCCTTCCATACTCATTTTAATATGTTATTAAAAATATTCAATATTAAAATTTCAAATAATTAAATAAAAAAAAGATAAAACTATAGAAGAGACATACAACTAAAATTTCTATGATTAATTAAGTACACTCCTGACAAGAGGCTACCTCAAAAATGTGAAAGTTTACACAAGTATTCCAACTTTTTTATTAATTACAAAATAGCTTAGGGTCCAGTATATTATATTTGGTTCGAATTGACTGGATCTTATCCCAACTCAAATTTAGGTATGTTCGAAATTATGAAATCAATAATTCATAAGAAATCGTATAATTTAATATATTTACAAATATTAGTTCAATCGAAAGACGATAATTATAATTTTTTCGATGTGGTTCTACAATTTCTTAACCTTTATGTTATAAGATTCTCAACTTTAATATATTTGAACCCTTTTATATTTGGATGAGAGTATTTTTTAAATTGAGATATATACTTATTATATAGTCATATTTCTAATTAACAACTGTATATATAGGATTTTTTGACGGTCCAAAATGAAGGTGAAAGGACATCAATCAACTAGTTGATATTTGAGTATCTATATAAAAGAAAAATATCTGGTTGGAGGAGAAGAGGGCTGTCACGGCTCTAAACGAAACTGAAAAGCTGTAACCCAAATTGCTCGTGTTTTAATCAACCTGATGTGAGCTGCTAGATGATGGCTATGTCCACTGGTCCACAATGATAGGATCACACCCTTTGGTTGAAATCAATCTTTCTTTCTCTCTCTCTATAGCAAAAAATACAAATAATTTTATATGAAATTATAAATGAGCAAATTATTTATATAAAAAAAATAATTTATTTTCTTGTAATTTTTAAAATAAAGCAATTTACCTTTTTAGACAGGAGATAAATTGTTTCAATATTTTAATTAAAATAAAGGATAAATTGCTATTTTTTTTATAAAAAAGACAATCTGCTCATTTGTAATATCACAAGGGATAAATTGCATTATATTTTTTTTATTTTTTTTTCTTGATCAATGATATCTTATGACCGTCCTTCAATATTTTTATTTTATTTTGTTCAGGAGAAATAGACTTTAAGTTTTAAATGATATCATTTATTTTATTTCAGTTCCTTAGTAGTTGTCATTTATACTATCTTTAATTTCTAAATTGATATGTTTTTACAGTTTTGGTCATGTTCATTAATTGATTGTTCAATAACACGGAATGAGTTACCGAATGAGTTGTTTCTGTACATTCTTTGTCATTTATATTTCTTTTAATTTCTAATTGTTACTTTTTTTTTTCACAATTTTGATCATGTACATTAATTGATTGTTCAATAAGATGAAATGATTTGTTTCTGTACATTCTTCCCAACAAAAAAAAAAAAAAAAAAAGAAAATCAATATTTAGAGATCAAAAGTATAAAGGAAGATTGTTCAAGGATTGGAATCAATAATTCGTATTGTTTAGGGGAAAAAAAAAATTCTCCGTATTTATGTTGCCTAACATGGCATTTATATTTTTTGGGTTAAATACAATTTACACCCTGTGATAATGGAAAAGTGCAAAAAAGTTTATGTGAAAAAACAAAATGTAATTTATCTCGTAATTCAAAAAATATTACCTTGTGAAAATTTACGAATGGAGGTAAATTGCATCATTTTATAAATCACAAAGAAATAAAGTTACACTTTATTTTTTCATAAGAGTTTTTTTGCACTTTTCCATCAACAGGGGGGAATTGTATTTAACCCCAATTTTGAGATACCTTCGCATATGATGCACAATTGTTTTGACATTATGATTAAGGATGAAACATCGACACCCTTTATAATTAATTTAATTATGTAAATATTTTTATTTTTGATAAAATTATAAATATACTCCTAATGTAAAAATTTAATTTTAATCCACATTTTTTTAAGGCTAAAAACTTACAAAAATATTTTTTGAGGTAATCATCGACACCTTCTCAAACGGTATAAATTATAATTTTACAAAAGGTAAAAGGTGTGTGTAATTAGACCTGACTTTCACAAAATTTTAATTGTAATTTTGTAAAAAATAGAATATACTTTATATGATTAAATCTTATGTTAGGGACTATCGATATAATTTACTCTATAACTAATAAAATGCCTGAAGTTTAAGTGCGCATCAACATATGTATATGTACGTATCCATCCATGATGGCTTTAGTGGTATTATTTATCCTATTATTGGGATAAAATTGTCATTTCACATGCCCTACCATATTTCCATATCTTCCAACACAAGATAAAAGCCAACCAGTTTTTATCTATAAATACTCCAGAAGAAGCCATTCTTCAAGCAATAAATTTACTTGAATGTGACAAGATACTAAAGTATCACTCTTGGGATTAAAGTACTGATATTTTTTAAGATTTCATTTCGCAGATATTTCGAAATCAATTCAGAATTACAGGTGTTTGGGCGAGATTATAAATTATTTTAATATTTTACTAATTTTTGTGTCATACAACTTTCACGAGCATATTAAAAACGAATTTTGGTCTAAAATAAAGAAAAAAATAATTTGTAAAAAAAAAATGACGTAGATGGAGGAGAAAAAGAAATGTAAAAAGAGAGAAACGTGAAATAAGGTGTGAGATAAAAAAAAAAAAAGTTATAAATGAGGGTTTATTAAAATCATATTGAAACTACTACTATAACTAAATTTTATCATAAGAACGAATTGAATTAAAGGATAAATCTGAATATTCAAAAATTACTATGATAATATGATTATCTATTATTAATGCCTCCTTAAAAAGAATTTCTCTCAAAGCTCAAAGTTAAGGAAGTGGGCCCTCACTGAGCAACCCACAAAGGCAACCTTCTAACCTAGCACTCTGAAGAAATGAGTCAATTTAGCAAGTTAAGTTGGTATACAATAGGGAAGACAAGGCGTATACTAAAAAGATATTCAACCAACCTCAAGAAGCAGGTTAATCGATTTCAGATCCTCGGGTTGACTGGGCAAGACTCAGACAAAGGTTGTGTCTTTTTTTAACTAAACCACCCAGGGTGGGAGGAGCTTTTCGGGTTCCAAATCCCTTCTTTATTAAATCAAAAAGGGGCCAAATTTTGAGCCGGGAGTACTAACTAAAGGGAGCAAGCGCATCGGTCCGAAAACGCGCTAGCGGAACCGAGCGAGAGAAAATAATAAAATAACATAAAAATTAAACATAAATAGTATGAACCAAGGTGTGTACCCTTGGTGTTCCTAGGCATTCGATGTAGTATGAAAAAAAAAAACAATAATAAAAACATTCATACGGGGTTATGATTGTAGTAGCAAAAAAGATAACATAATTTTAAAAACGAGGTTATCTCTTTCATTCGATTTTCAATCGACCACTTGTTCACGCAAGATCCCAACGTAGGAATTCTCCAAAGATGATCCATACTATATATTAGAACAAACGAGGCCTTGATTCCTAGAAGAGATCAAAGCCAAACTCTCACTTAGTGAGAGAGGGGAGGGTGGTTGAGAGCTACGAGGAGAGGATGAGATATTTTTGAGTTGTGTATTGCGTAATTATTTTTTAAATAATTATACAAAATACATATATGTATATATACCTTGTATAGATAAGTAGGAATGTGTCTAGATACATTTCATTCATCCATAAGGTAATTCTTATATGGTATGATCCAATCATCCCATTTTAAGAGGGTTCTAATTATGGCCAAGTTTTTTCAGGAAGCGTGACAGAAGCACGGAAAATCAAACATTAAAGCAAAAAAATTTTCGATCAAGGGGTGTACCCTCGACCTATTCCTAGGCGTTCCTTGTAATACAAAAATATACATAGGCCATGAATAAGAGAAAACACGAAAAGAGCAACAGAAATTATAAATCAGAATTTTGCGGTTGTGTTTTCTCGTTCGGCTTCAAGCGTTGATTTCATTCGTCCTTTCGGTTTCAGATCTCAATCCAGACATCCTCTAATAGCTAACACACCACCACTAAAAGGATGCGGTGATTTTGTGCTATCAAGAGCACCACATAAGTGCAAGAACCAAAAATGATATTGATTAACGTTTGGTTCTTGAATTCACTTTCGATCTCTAAGATCTTGAGAGAGTTTTTGGAGAGGGAGAGAGTGAAATTTTGTAGGTTTGTGTGCTGCAGCTGTTAGAGGTCGGCTAGCAGTAATTTTAGAGCTATATATATGACCTAGTCATAGTATAGCAAGGGGTCTTGACCTAGCAAGACTCCACCTAAAAAACACCTCTAAGCCACCTTATGACCAAGTTTGGTGCACCTTAGGCACCAAACTCGGCCATACACATTCCAAGGAGGAGTTAGGCTCCTCCCAAAGCTAGTCATGGTCCAACCAAGGCATTGAGCTTGTATTTTAATGGACCGAATTTGATTAAAAAAAATTAAACCAAGTCCACATCGAATGGACTTGAATTAAATCTAGTTTAATTGTAAGTCTAACATTAAAATCTCTTAATCCAATTAAGAGATCCAAGCCCAATAAAATTACTTCAATTAATTTTAATGGCCAATTTAATATTCTAATTAATCTCCTTATCCTCTCCATGAATTAATTTAACCCAATTAAATTAATTCAACTCTTATGGAATTAATTCCAAATTAATTTCATCCCATTATAATGGTAGGGTGTGACTCTTTAGATTCACCCTTTCCAACTAGACTTGAGGATGTTCCTAACAAAATTTAATTTAATTAATTATTTTCAATTACAATCTAGATGTTACCATGGGTGGTCGTCTAGCAACAGTCCATGGCACTAGAGGCTAGGTGAATATAGATGAACATTTAGACAATCGAATTCATATGAGTAAGGTCCTTCCATCAACCGTCTCCTTGCCTTAGTCTAGGGCATGGAATTGAGAATCGGTTCCCATCCTGAATTGGGCATCTATACTCAATAACTCGAGGCCACCCATTTACCCTACTGAATTGTCACGGAAAAACCTAACCCACTTATTCAGTGACTGTGGCAATATATTTTTAGAAAACGTATCTCAGAGCGTATAGGCGATCCTACTGTCACGATACTAACTCGGGACAGGTTCTTTCTTGGAACACACTGTCCTCACTATCCATTTTGATTGCACTAGATAAGGTTTATAACGTCTGTATTTTTCGACGCATACATTGTGCGCCAGATCTAAGCAACAACCATCATGTGCATGTGACTGTCATGGTTCCTCAAATTCAAGGACTAATCTTGTACTATCGGAGTCGGGAATCACAATGATACCGATCAAGCCTTAGGAGGCTTCCATATTCAGTTCAGTCAATCGACTACCTAGTCAACTAACCCACTAAAACTGCATAGACAACCTACGTCTCCTGCCGACAAAATACGACTGCAGTACTTAGTGCTAGTCTCTACAAGACACTCGATGCCCTATCTCAAGGTCCTCGAATTGGAACATTTTAGACCAATCCACAGGGGTTGGTTTCATGACCGCCAACCAATGCGCAGCCCAACCCCTTGAATTTATCCATTTGGTTTCTGGGCTTTGTCATGCAGTTAAGTAAATATTAACTCAACAAGTAAACACAACAAAGAATCAAGCTATAGTTTGAATATTACTTTTATTAAAAAACATAAATATTATATTACATCAAAATTATCAGAAATAGTTTACAAAAAGCCCAATCCGATTAGCTTTCTAGTCACCTATTCTAATAGTTTGCACTTTCCAAAAATACAATTTCTTGTTCAATTCTCCTTCCATCAATTTTGCTAGTAGGCTAAATAAATTTAAGGCCAATGAACTTTAATGAAATCCTATTTAATAAAATTTATTTAATTGAGTCCAATGTGTATTTAATCTAATCAAATACACATGCCCCAAACGTCTCTTATTAATTGATAAATCTAACTCATTAATTAATAAAGACAAGCCCAATTAAACTAATTCAATTAATTTAATTTTGGCTATCCATCAAATTAATACACATACAATTAATCCAATTACTTACACCTTATGGAATTAAGTCCAAATTAATTCTTTATTCTTTCTCGGTGATTTGTGTGTGACTATTTAAATTCACCTCTTAGCTACACTTGGGCTAGTATCCGAAACTGTTGATAATTGAATCCAATTAAGTTCAGCGACCTTGGTCAACCAATGATAAAAAATCTCCGCTACCATGGGTGGTCATCTAGCAACGGTCTATGAAACTAGAGACTAGGTGAATTTCCGTGTGAACATTTAGGCCCCCCGAGTCCATACGAGTACGGTCCTTCTATTCACCATCTCTCGGCCTTAGTCTAAGGCACGAAATTTGGTGTTGGTTCCTATCTTAGACTAGACAATTATGCTTAATACTTGAGACCGCATTTACGCTATGTTGCTCGACATAAGAACTTCGTTTTCTTATTCGATCAAGAACTATGGACACAGGTTGATAAGGCGTGAACGGGTCTCCAAGTGCATAGCAGATACATTTGTCACATACTAATACGGAATGAATCCTCTTCTTGGAACTCCCCGTCCTTGCTACATACTCCGAGTGCACTGGACAAGGTTTATGATGATCGTATCTGTGACACAATCGCCTCTGGCACAAATCCAAGATACAGTTATCGTATGCACGTGACTGTCGTGATTCCTCAAGTTTGAGGACTTCTCCTGTACTATCAGAGCTGGGGAATCAAGTTATACCAAACAAGCCTCTAAGGCTTCCATATGACAATCCCCATGAGTTAGTTTAGTCAGTTGACCACCTTGTTAACTAACCCATTGAAATTGCATAGATGCTTAACGTCTATCCCCGATGAAACACGACACTCATCCAATGAATTCAGTACTAAGTGCAAGTCGCAACAGGACTGTCGATGCCTAGTCTTGAGGTTCTCGATTTAGAACATTTTAAACCAACCCTCAAAAGTTGGTTTCATAGCCGCCATCAATGCACAGTCCAACTACATGAGTTATGTAAATGGTCTGTGGGTATCTATTGTGACGTTAAAGTGACGCTTAGCGTAATAGGTAAGCACAACAGGAACACATACCAATGATGAATACTTACCATATTCATTGGGACAATATTACTTAAATAAAGATCGCTTGAATAGTTTTCAAAATCACAATCCAATTGGCTTTTTGGTCACCTATTCCAACAATCTTCCACTAAAACCAATTACCCATATTTTTCGACTAACCTGATCATAAGTAGTATGCGATAAGTTTATGTCTTATAGGTCTACCGCAATATTTGCTGATGTTTTGAGATCCGACTGCACATTAAATCTTTCTACCATCGCTCCAAGCAGTTGCTGGGTCTAAGAATTTTTCTTGGATAAGATCTCGGGCCTTTCAACTTGTGCCATAGCCTAGTTGTAATCCTCCGAGGTGACTACAAGTGTGCGCCATGCTAGGTAGCACACCCAACAATTGGGTGTAGTTTTTTAATCCTAACCACTTTCCAATATAACTTTTAAAGTTGTCATACATTCAACTATGATGAAATTCCTTGTGGTATTCCATGTGGAGCTTTTCCAAGTTACCACATCATCATAAGGCTTGAACGTACACTCATTTTGAGACTAAACATTATTCATAGGAAACTGGAAGCTATTATCACTATAGTTTTCTATGATCAACTCTTCATTGATGTGCATCAAGGGCTCTTCTTTAATCCTTATTCAGGTATTAAAGATAACTCTTTAACAGCTGTCTACTGCTTTGTTGGTGCACATCCGATATTTGTTGTTATGCTTAAAGCATAAACAACATTGGGCCTAGTGCACCGAACAACATTCCCATGCTGCCTACAACAGAGAAGTAGGGGATGTCAAACATCTAAACTCTCATCAATCTACCACGACTAAATCTTCGACAACTATTCCCTAGACAAGAATCCAATTCCTATATGGAGAATTATATAAACAATATCCATGTTTTAGTGTTCCATGACATTTTTTTATCATTCAAAATAATCAAGAAGTTTTAACATCTAAAATACTAGAAACACAATTAAGCTCCCACTGACTTTCTACCTTATTCTTGACCAAGTCATGTACCTCGTGAACTTTGTCAAAACAAATATTCTAGATATAGGACATTCAAACCTAGTTTGAACTCCATAGTGGATCTTATGGCTCCAAGCCATTTATCCTGATTGATGCTTTACATTACTTCTCCTTATTCGATTAAACTTAGAAACTCGTACTATAAAGGTAACTAAAGGTTTTGGTCATCCCCTTTTGGAGAACTGCAATATAGTCGGTGAAAATTTTTATTGCAAATGATGTTTGCATTATTCCGTAATGAACCTGCACCAATCAGACTCCAAGTCTAATTTGTCTCCCACCAGTCTTCACGTATGCAGGACCATCCTCATACTCAAGAACTTTTGTGGAACCCAAACTTGCCAATTCATAACAAATATGGTGTCTACATTACGACTTTAAGAAAATGCCATTTTTTTCAACTTAACAATTTTTTGAAGTCCATATCCAGATGGGTCAGGTAATTTAGTGAAATACCAAATGAACCATTTCCAATCAAAGTTTGATTTCTTCCTCACTAGAGACAATTTAACATCGGCTCTTTCAAGAAGAATTTCACTGAATGAGAATTCCATTCACATTGAGATACTTCAAGAACTCTCACTAAACACACACCACTTCTATCCAATCGAAGGGCTTGACTCCGCAACTAGTTTGGTTCTCCATTTTAAGTCTAATTTTCCGAACTTTCAAAGTTTTTAAACTTGTGAACCCTCCATTGGTCTTTGTGTATTTAGGAACCTACTAACATCTTACTTGGATCCAATCCAACAGATCGCTTGGCAAGCATACTTTGTCCCATAAAGTGCTTTCACGGATTTCTTTCTTCTCATGAAGGATTTATAAGTTAGTAAACTTAAATTGTGTATTGCTAGACACTTTGAATTTGTCAACCTAATTATCCTAACTAGAGAAATTTGACCTTAGCTTATACATGCATTTTCTGTAAGTTTTGATTCTTGATTATCCATTGAGCCTTTTGTTTTTAGCGTACATAATACAATTATGACATGGAGTATGACAATTTAATAACTCAACAAACATCTTATCAAATAAATGAATATTTTATTGATCAAGTTTGTAGTCCAACTTGTCCAACAATGGACTAACGAAAAACTTGATCATGCTGAGTTACACAATTGTATACTACCCTACCATGATTACTTATGGCTAGATCTACTTTGCCTTATAGCTTCTACAACAATAGCCTTGTCATCACCTAGCTTTGGGACTATATGTCTTAGCCTTCTATCCCTTTTGGGTGAAATATGCTTGTAAAGCAAGTATCCAATACCCAAGAGTAGAATTAGCAATCATGTTGTTCAACAAATGCAACAGTTTGGGTGGAGAGGAGTTTATAACACTCCATCTTTCAATGCCCCTTTTCTTTGGCAATTTATGCAAACATCTTTTGCAATTCTTAACTGCCAAACCATTTTTCCATTTCCTTTAGCATTACCTAGCGGGCCAACAGGAGAGCTTAAAGTGCTTCCAACGACTGACTACTCCATCATTCTTTCTCTCCCGCATCCAGCACCCTTGCCTTTTCGCTCTGGAGGTTAAATCCTCCCATTCCAATACCGACAGCGCAGATACTTCAATTATTGTCTCCTATCGGTCCAACATGTTTATCAAATCATGAGAGGTATTCTCAAGTCCATTTAAAGTTAATGGTAAATAGGTCGAAGGAGGAATGAATGGACTGAAGGATCACGTCAATGCACATCTCCTTTTCAAGGTCAAAAAAGAGGTCCTTGAGCTTCTTGATTGTCAAAATATGTATGGTTTACTAGCAAGTGCACTAGCTATCAAGTAGTATAATAAATATCGATCCCGCGAGGATTTAATTGAAATTAATACCAAAACTATGACTAATCGACGATTATTGGGATGATCGAAAATCAAGTGGTGGATTATGATTATGAAGGTAACTACTAATAGGAAAGAGATAGACAAAAGTATTTGAGAAGATTTGATAATGAGAAAGATGCTAATGTAATTGACCCACCTAATCGATCCAATGAACATGAAATTTAACAGATTAATCCAACAAGCAAATATTTTCGTACAGTGAGGTTCTTCTCAAGTTAATTCAATATACTCTCTCGAGTTATACCGAACCTATTACTGTCAAGAAAATAGTGGATCTCTCCAATCTAAGACTCGTGACAATAATGCATTAAGATTTGTGAATAACCTATGCAACCAGATGAATCATGTACATGTGTGTCAGCATATTATTCAATTCACACCACAATTTACCCTATCCACTATGCCAAATCCCCTTTCAATTCATCAACATAATTAAGTAAATTTAAGAGATAATGAAGCCCTCAAATTATAAGAACAAGCACGATAAATTGCAGATATATGAAAACAACGCTGTAAATTAATCCGATAAAAATACTTAAAGGTAAATTAGTTCATCCTATCTAAAGTAAGTACGAAAGAAGAAAATTAAGAAAAACTCATGAAGTCGAAGGTTGGGTGAGATCGGTCTGTCACTCCAGCGCTAGATCTTCTTCCTCCACTCGTTCTCTCGTCTCCTCTTCACGTATTGTCTATAATCTCCAGCCAAAAGTTTTTTTTTCTCTTGCCTCTTGTCCTCTTTTTATAATTGTCTTTCAATTATGGTATGAGGGGCAAGTAATATGCCTTCTACCTTTCTTTTCTTTCATTTTTTAGTTGCTTTCCTACCAAGCTTCTAAAAATCTTTTACAAGGAAATAGTAGCTCCAAATCATATTTCATATTAGCACTTTAACCTAGGGATCTTCAATTTCCGCCTACTGCATGTCTAATAGCCTGTGGGCACGGGTAAAAGTGAAGCCAGTCTCTGTCTTGTGGATTTTTTATAACCCATGGGTCACGGGTTATCTCGGCATTCCTACTGCTGAAACATTCCTTTTTCATATTTTAGCTCTTTTCTTGCCAATTTCATTCCTTTCATAAAAGCTCCTGAAATCTCATAAATACACCCATGAACAATCATCATATCACAATATTATAGGGGTTTCAATTGCAAAATACATCATATAATTAGCTCTAATCAAATTCCCCCATACTTAAGTCATGCTTATCCTCAAGCATATAACAATTCAATTCAGTAAATCCTCGTGAAAAGAAAATCTCCTTCATTCCATTCCATCTTCGACTCACATCAAGATTTCAAAATAAACTCACAGTTAAGGTGCAAGCAATAATAAACCTCATAGTATAATTCGCACAAACCACACAATGAATCAATTGTTTCAACAATCATTCCGAAATCAAAATCCAAAGTAAGTTCACACCCTACCTTAGGATTCACTCAATGCGCTCAAAGTGTTTAAGGGTGATCCACAACTCTCACGTCATGCCATGGCAAGATTTTACCATATGCTTGCTCTTATATCACATCTCCATTGCTTAATATTGGGTTAGGTGCAGGAATCAAAGGGTCTTTTACGGGTTGCAATGGGGCTTTAGGTATAGGTTGGATGAAAAAAAAGATATAGAAACACGAAGTGTTAAAGGAATTAAATGGCATTGCTTGCAGAGTTTGTCACTCTACGAATTCTCTTGGTTCAAGTGTGTGCTTTGTTGATTGCACACTCCTCTTTTTCTCAACTTTTCTCCTTTTTCTTCTCTCTCTCTATCTTCTTTTTTTTTTTGTATCACAAATTTTTCTCCAACTCTTTTTTTGTTCTTTTTTTTCTCTTTTTCTTTTCTTCTCATCAACTTCCACAAACCATTTTTTTTCTTTTCCTCATTTTTCTTTTTGAGAGAGTGGAGATTGTGCCTTTGAAACATATTGGAGGAAGCAATTCCACAAGTTGTTATTCTAATCCTTGACAAAATAGGATTCAAAGGCCTAGTGAATAAAATGATCACAATGACTTGTATCCTAATCATAATAATAATGAAATTAGGCTCAGGCTCAATTAGGTTACTAGTTGGTGGAATATTTGTTCGAGCTTAACATAGAAATATTTGGTTAGTCCTAATGCCCTTATCACTTTCATCACACCAAGGTCAACAACGCAATCTCAACATGTATAACCGAGCAAGTTCTAGAAAATCATCAAAAAGATGGCATCACAACCAATTAAAATATGAGAGCAATAAGATAAGTGCTCATAGGCTTAAAAGCTAACAAACATTTTGCCTATGTGTGTTACTCACAAGCATTCATTATCCAAAATAATTATAAGACAATCAAGATAAGTGTGGCATGCTTTAATTCCTTCATATTCATGTCAATAGTCTCTTCTAATCCTAACATTTCATTCATTTGGCATGCTAACGAGAGCCATTCATCAGAACAAACTCATCGTGCACTAAGCAATTATTCATGCAAAACATATCAAGTGGACAAAAATATTTCATGAATACAAAAAATCCCCCCACACTTAAGAATGGCACTGCCCTCAATATCATAGTGCTCAGGGATTGGAATGAAAGAGAGAAAACGTAGTGTACTGGCCTGATGACGGTGGGAGCGAAAGTGGAGATTCCGATCGAGGTAAGTGCTCCGCTTTGGTTTGTTGTGAGGGTGGCGGTGCGTGTGCTTGGTAATGGTGGGCTACATAATTGAAGACAATGGGGAGGTGAGAATCCTAATTGTGGTATACCTGATTTGGGTCTTTTCAAAAAAAAATTTATTTTTATTTTAAATAAAAAAACTAAGGGGAAAGAAATAGAGAAAATAGGAAGTAAGGGAAGAGCAAAAAAAATGAAAATAAGAATGAAGTATCAGGTCGAGCGTGCTGCTGGTAAGCCGTGGGCATAGGCTATCAGAGATTCGCGAGATTGCAAGTGTCTTTCATATGTGTCATGACCCACGGGTTATCAAAAGTTCACTCGATTTAAAAGTTACCCCCTTAACCAAAATATTCATGGGTTGCCTCCCACGTAGCGCTTGTTTATCGTCATTAGCTCGACGGTAAGATTCTCAATTAGTAAAAAGTTGAAGCGAGGGCCCAATGGGCAGTGATGCCCCCTCGATCTAGAGCTTTAATCTTTGTCAATCCACTCTAATAGATCCCTTATTTTTATGATGCCGCTTGTCACCATCCTTGAATTTTTTCTTTCTAATGTGAGAGTCATTCCATACCTTGGTATGGTCCTTATAAAATTCGACATTCTCATCAACTTGGTTCCTCCATCCCTTCATCTTATTAGGTTGGCCCCATTTGTCCTCACTTGCCTTTTTTCGATCGAATGATACTTCGAACGGTGGTTTTACTTTTTGATTGGAAGTAGATACATTCAAAACAAGTACCTTTTGCAATTTTGACTTTACTTCTTCTCCGGCGTCTACAAAACTTGCCACATCCTCATGCTTTTCTTTCATGTTTCTTTCATGCCCTGCAAATTGTCCCCACTAGTATTTTTTATGCAATCTACGCTTGGATTCTGACATTTTATTAAATGCGCATTGTCAGTTCTAGTGGCATTAATGCTATCAATTGCAAATATATCATGCTCATTCTTGCATAGATATTTCATAGGTTTAAACAAATTAAAGACTGCATGTTCATCTTTAACTCTAAGAGTGAGTTGACCTTTTTGCACATCAATCGAAGCTCGACTTGTGGCAAGTAAAGGTCTTCCTAGAATTAACGGTATATTCTTATCTTCCTCCATATCTAGCATAATAAAATCAACTGGGATGATAAATTTGCTTACTTTGACCAACACATCCTCAACTATTCCCCTAGGGTACTTGATGCTTCTATCCGCTAGTTACAACATGATTATTGTGGAAGTAAGTTCATGCATTTCAAGTTTTTAAAAACTAGAGTATGTCATCAAGTTAACACTAGCACTTAGGTCGCATAAAGCTTTACCAAAATCATTATTTCCTATAGTGCAAGGGAGAAAAACTCCCTGGATCCTGGAATTTTTATGGTAGCTTGTTTTGGAGAATTGCCGAGCATTCCTCATTAAGCTTCACCGTCTCACCTCCTTTCCACTTTCTTTTGTTTGTAGACACCTCCTTCAAGAACTTACCAGTGCTCGGTATCTGTGAAAGAGCATTAATTAGAGAGATGTTAATATGGATCTTTTTGAATATTTCTAGAAATTTTCCAAATTGTTTATACAAGTTAGCTTTCAAAATTCTTTTGGGATATGGGATATATAGGGGAACAACATCTACATTGAGTTTAAGAGGATTCCCTTTAGTTTCCTCTTGGGGTTCCTGTTCTTTTTGAGCTTGTGCTTCCTCCACTTGCTCCTTCGGTGGTTCATTTCCAACAGTGTTTCCACTTAACGGTGATTGCATTGACTTGCTCCATTGGTTCTTCTCGGTGTCACTTGGGAGTTGACCCTTTTTCTTCCAGAGACTATACTTACCAATTGTCTCACTTGCACTTTCGAATTTCGAATCGATGTTTCTTAATTTTGGAATCGGGTGTCCGCTGCAGTGATGAATTTGGAGAACATATCTTCGATATTGCTTTTCTTCCCTTGTGGAGGTTGTTGTCATGATTGTTGGTGTCTTTGTGGTCCTTGCTGATGATTGTTACTCCATGGAAAATTGGGATGACGCTCCATGTTGGAGTATGGATTGAAATTAGACCTGTGATCATGAGAAACGAAGTTAGCATCTTCATGAATAGAAAATGGACTTCTTACCTTACAATTTTGACTTAAATGCCCCATTTGACCACATGCACCACAAGGTCCTATTGGTGCACTATTCCCTATTATAGCAACCATTTGTAGACTATTGTTCACTGTGTGCATGAAAGCAACCAGTTGAGCAGACAATGTCAAAATTGCATCAATGCTGTGGACGCCGGTTGCTCTGTTGTCAGTTCTCTCTAGCCAGTATGGGCACAGATCGGTGGCTATCTTATCAATGATGTTGAATTCTTTTGACAACAATTTCTTCATAATAGTGCCGGGTAAAATACATATTACCCCCCTGTGATCCCAAAATATTCAAATAAGCCCCTATGATTAAAAAAATATCATATAACCTCCTATAAAATTTAAAAATGTGCATATTGGCCCCTAACCTGCGCTCTCCATTTTCTATCGCTTTTTTCTCCGATATTTGACGACCTCTGGGCGTGTGTTTTCCACCTTTGGAAAGCCCGTCCAACAGCAATCATTTTAACCCCCCACCCACCACCAATCTCTCGTCCATCGGTGAGTAATCTCCATTTTTATTTTATATTATTTAGATTTCTTTATATATATACATATAACTAAATTATATTTACTCATTATATTTTTAAAATATGAATAATTGAAATACAGGGGTGGTTTGATAATTTACGTGCAAAATATACATATTTACAGGGGGTTATATGCACAATTTTAAATTTTACAGGGGTTTATTGTTGGAATGGGTGACCAAAGACCAATTGGATTGGTTGTTTGCCATTCGCCAATCTTTATCAAATAATATTAGATTGATGAATACGGTAGGAATTCTTCAAGTTGGCAGTCAGTTTTGGTTGTGCTTACCACTAACATTGAATGGGATTTCAATGTCACAGCGAAACGGCCACAGACCGAAAGGATAAACCCATAGAGTTGGGCTGCACGTATGTTTGGTGGCTACGAAACCAACTCTTGAGGGTCGGTCTGAAATGTTCCAAGTCGAGGACCTCGAGATAGGGCATCGAGAGTCCTATAGAGGCTTACACTAAGTACTGCAGCCGTGTTTCGTCGGCATAAGACGTGGGTCGTCTGTGCAGTTTTAGTGGGCTAGTTGGCCATGTAGTCGACTGACTGAACTGACTCATGAGAATCATCATATGGAAGCCTCTTGAGGCTTGGTCGGTATAACTGGGATTCTCGATTCTGATAGTATGGGATTAGTCCTCGGACTTGAGGAATCATGGCAGTCACGTGCATACAAAGACTGTATCTTGGATATGGCGAGAGATGGTTGTGCCATGGGGCATGGTCATCATAAGCCTTATCCAGTGCAATCAAAGTATGTAGCATGGATGGTGGATTCCAAGAAAGAATCTGTCCCCTATCAGTATTGTGACAACGAGATCTCCTATGCGCTCTGAGTTTAGACTCTTCAAGTCTATGGCCATAGCGATTGATCGAGTGGGAAGGGATTTTCTACGATGATCAGTAGAGTAAACGCATCTCGAGTATGCAGCATAGATGCCTAATTAAGAATGGGAACCGACGCCTAATTCCATGCCCTAGACTAAGGCCGGGAGACGATTGACAGTAGAACTGTATCCGTATGAAATCGGAGCCTGAATGTTCACGCCACTATTCGCATAGTCTCTAGTGCCATGGACTGTTTCTAGACAACCACCCATGATAATGGGCTATTTCTGGTTATGGGATAATAAAAAATAATTAATTAAATTTAATTTAATTAATTGTGTGATAGCACGCCCAAGTCTAGATGAGGGTGAACCTAAAGAGTCACACACAAATCACGAAAGGTGAGAGAATTAATTTGGAATTAATTTCGAAAGAGGTGAATTAATTTAATTAGATTAAATTAATTCTTGGAGAGTATAAATGATTGGATCATTTATGAGGAATAATCCATTAGATGGATAGTTCGAAATTTAATTAATTGGATTAATTGAATTTTGGACTTAGCCTTTTTAAATTGATTGGATTAGTTTAAAAGAGGCTTGGGGTATTTAATTAGTGGGTTGGATCCATTAATTAATTAGTAGATGGACCTATCTAATTAGTGAATTGGATTCATTAAATAGAAATGGGCTAGAAATAATTAGTTGGACTAGTTATGCTTGGTTGGGCTTAATTAATTAAGTGGATGGGATTCATTTAAATAATTAAGTGTCTTTTGGACTTGTAAATATTGGATTGGATTAAATATTTACTTGACTTTCTTTGTTGGGCATTTTATTTAAGTGGATTACATAATAAGTCCAACAGGAATGGTATATGGGCTTAATAAGTCCAAAATGCATCAAGCCCTAGCCCATGTTGATATTTGGTAGGTCAAAAATAGCTGAAATTTAGCTGAAAATAATCAGTCAAATTCGTGCATAAGGTGTGTCGAAAGTGGGGGAAGAGTTTTGGGAAGTGGTTGAGAAAGTTGGACGGGTCTCCTTCCATATCTCAACCTTTTCATTCCAACTCTTCCACTTACAAACCCTAGCCGATATTTTTTGCTTAACACACAAAATTTTCGTGCACACTCTCCCCAACAATCAGCAAAAATATTCTTCTCCTCCTCTCTTGAAGTTCTTCTTGGTTTAGAACCAAATGAAGAACAAAGGAGATCGAATTACACTAATTCATAGTGTAATTTCGATTTCTCTTCCCACGGATTTAATCCTTGCTAGCACAAGGATAAATCTAAGTTTTAGTGTGGTGTGGACAATATTAGAGGCCTCCTACGTTGGAGTCTTGCGTGGACGAACGCCGGAGAGGAGATCTACCGAATTGCCGATTGGAGGAGAAAAATAAAAGGTAACCCTATTTAGTTTATGCTTTCATTTTTCTATTAATTTCATTGGCCTAATTGCATGATTAGATCTGTGATTATTACACCAAACGCCCGGAAAAAGATCAAGGGTACACCCCTTGATCGGGATTTAATTCTTGGATTTACCATTTTTTTCGATTTTCCGCGCTTCCGCCGCGCTTCCCGGGCCGATCCACTTCCTTCAGTTATATGGTATTTTTTTATTACAGGGACTTATTTGAATATTTGAGAAATCATATGGAGGACATGGATTTTACCCTAATAGTGCCACTGCAGCTGCATCAATGGTAGCTTGACTAGCTAAAGTGACGCCATTGTAGGAAGTTTATACCTGTTGCCAAAAGGGTAGCTCATGATGAGGACATTTTCTAAGCATACTCTTGAAGCATTCCCATGCATCATACAATAACTCCCTATCTAACTGCACAAAGGAGGTGATATCATTTAACATCTTAGCATTTTTAGCAGGAGGAAAGAATTTAGCAAGGAATTTCTGAGTTAAAGCAGCCCAAGTAGTAATACTACCAACACGTAAAGACTGAAGCCAATCTTTAGCAGTATCACATAATGAGAATGAAAAACTACTAAGTGTAACAATATCATTCCTGACACCATTAAACTTAAAAGTATCGCATATCTCAAGAAAATTAATGAGATGTTTGTTAGGGTTTTCATCAGGCAAACTAGAGAACTGCACACTTGACCGGATAATTTGAATGATGGACGGTTTGATTTCAAAATTGTTTGGTTCAACGTTGGGCTCGGCAATGTTGGAGATCCTCCCATCAGCTGTTACTACTCCCATCATCGGTCTTTCTACTACATCATCGATTTTTCTACTACTCCCATGATTACCATAACTGTTAACCAAAGCAAGAAATTAGGTGAGGTAAAAAAAAAAATTAAAAAAATCCAAATTAACCAAGATTAGAGAGTTTTAGCATTCTTTCAAATTACATCCCCGGCAACGCTGCCAAAAACTTGATTGCCAAAATATGTATGGTTTATTAGCAAGTGCACTAGCTAATTAGTTCACCCATGCACCTTGAAATGGTTTAAACTCTAAAAGTCTTTGGGCAAAGCAATTGATCGATCAGGGATAGATTTCCCAGATTAGATCAGTAAATTAAATGCATTTCGAGTGTTAAGCATAGTTGCCTAGTCAAGGATGGGAACCAACACCCAATTCTATGCTCTAGACTAAGGCCAGGAGACAGTTGACAGTAGGACCGTACTCGTATGGATTCGGCGCCTAAATATTAACGCCAACATTCACCTAGTCTCTAATGCCATGGACGGTTGCTAGATGGCCACCTATGGTAACGGGCCATTTCCAATTATGGGATAATAAAAAATAATTAATTAAATTAGATTTAATTAATTGTGTTGTTCACACATGCCCAAGTCTAGCTGAGGGTGAACCTAAAGAGTCACACCCTACCATTATAGTGGGATGGAATTAATTTGGAATTAATACTAGAAGAGTCAGATTAATTTAATTGAATTAAATTAATCTTTGGAGAGAATAAATGATTGGATCATTTATTTAGACGAATCCATTTCATGGATGACTTGAAATTTAATTAATTAGATTAATTAGAATTTCAAGTTAGCTAGTAAATTCATTGAATTAATTTTATTGGGTTTGGTCCAATTTATAAATTGAATTTATAAATTAAAAGAGAGAGCATTGGCTTGGATCTTTTAATTGGATTAAAAGATAAGGAGTTTAATGTTGGGCTTACGATTAAATTAGATTTAATATAAGTCCATGAAAGCGGGCTTGATCCTACCGATTCTGGTTCATTAAATACAAGTTCAAGGCCTTGGTTGGACATTGGCTAAGTCCAGGAGGACAATTTTGGAAGGTTCTTTGGCTGGTTTTGAGGTCAACTTCGTGCATGAGGGTGGCTAGGGTTAGAATGGTTGTTTTGGAGCCTAACTAGGTTAGCACTCCTTGTATGTGTATGGCTAGGTCATACATATACCATCATTAAATCCTAGCCACACACACAACATATACTAGCCTCTCCAAACCTCAAAATTTCATGCCTCTCTCTCTCTCTCTCCCATATTCTCCATCTTCATGTTTTTCATTTGGTCTTAGAGATCAAAGAAAAATGAAAGAGAGATCAAAACATATTTATTTACGTTTTCGCATCTTGTATTTCTCGTATTAAATTCTATGGCCTATGTTTTATTTAATACATCGAACGTCCGAGAAAGATCAAGGGTACACCCCTTGATCGGGAATTTTTTATTGCTTTATTCGCATATTAATCGTATGTTTTGGATTTTCGCTTCAACTGCGCTTCCCGGTCCAATCCGCTTCCTTCAAACATATCATTCAATTCACACGACAATTTACCCTATCCACTGTGGCAAATCCCCTGTCAGTTCATCAATATAATTAAGTAAATTCAAGAGATGATCAAACCCTCAAATTATAAAAACAAGCACGATAAATTGCAGATATATGACAACAACGCTATAAATTATTCCGATAAAAATATTTAGAACATCGTTTCATTTAGGCTTCACAAAAGCCTTAGCATAAAGGTAAATTAGTTCATCCTATCTAAAGTAACTACGAAAGAACCAAATAAAGAAAAATTCATGGAATTGAAGGTTGAGCGTGATCGGTCTGTCACTCCGGCGCCGAATCTTCTTCCTTCAATCGTCATCTCGTCTCCTCTTCACATATTGTCTAGAATCTCCAGCTAAAACTTTTTTTTCTCTTTCTCTTCTCCTCGTTTTCTAATAGTCTTTCAATTATGGTAAGAGGAGCACGGAATATGCCTTCTATTAACCTTTCTTTTCTTTTCATTTCTTTTTTAGTTCCTTTCCTACCAAACTTCTCAAAATCTTTTACACGGAAATAAAGTAGCTCCAAATCATATTTCACAACAGCACTTTAACTAGGGATCTTCAATCTCCGCCTACTGCATGTCTAATAGCCTGTGGGGACAGGTAAAAGTGAAGCTAGTCTTTGTCTTGCGAATTTTTTATAACCCATGGGTCACGAGTTATCTCGGCATTCCTGCTGCTGAAACATTCCTTTTTCATATTTTGGCTCTTTTCTTGCCACTTTCATTCCTTTCATAAAAGCTCCTGAAATCTCATAAATTCACCCAGGAACAAGCATCATATCACAATATTCTTGGGTTTCAATTGCAAAATACATCATATAATTAGCCCTAATCACTTCTCCACAAGAGATAGCATCTTAACCCCTATGTTTATGTACAAATGACACTCAGACATCTTAGCTCCAAAAAATGCTTCCATCCCAACATATGCAATATGTTGGTTCAGTGCTGCATAAACTCGCTTTATGTGGAGCATTATCAAGCTAACACCATTCAGCTTGTCATATTGCTCATTGGTCATGGAAGTAAGCATGTTTCTGCGGATCCTGTGATTCTCCTCATTCCTTAATCCTGAATGTCAAACGTTCTTTAAGCGAGGACCCCTTGCACAAGTCCAGTGGAAGTGGCTTATCCATGACACAAGCTAGGTTCCAGAAATCGAGGACAATCTTCAAATTTCATAGCCAATTAATTTCTTCCATCAAATAAACAAATCTTAAAATAAAATAAAATAATGGTAAGTGGATCTTAGACATACATTCAAAATGAAAAGCAGAAAAAATAAGCAGATTATTGTAATATTGTGTTTGTGTTAAGACTTAGTATTTTAGTCATTAACCCATCCCACTATTTCTGTAAAAGCCCACCACTCTCAAGTAGGATTTCGAAAAATCATTTTCTAATGGGCTTGGGATCCATACGCACAATCTACCATGCCTCGCTTTTACAATTTACATGGTGAAAGGCTTATTGGAGGTATTGAATACCATTCTCATTTCATGAGATTCCGAAGATATTTTACCTCACCTCTTCACATGATCCCGAGGACTCCAAGGGAATCATGTTACTTAGTGTTAAGCCCGACCCATCAACCAAATCACACCTCAACTATTGCCCCCCCCAACTCGTGAGACACATAACAATGAGCATGTTCCTTTGTTCATAATAATAGTGCAACTCGCCTCTATTCCAAATGTGTAACGACTCGTGAGACCACGTTTGCATAGCGGTAGATTCCTCATCACATTGCTATAAATGGAAAGCTTGGACAGATCATAAAACCATTCAGATCCTAGTCCACTACGGGCCTAATATTTATTTAGTATTACGCTCAGCCCATCAACCAAATCACACCTTAACTGTCACCTTCCCACAACTCTTGAGACAGGAAAGCAGTGAGCATGTTCTTTTGTTTACAATAATGGTGCAGCTTGCCTCTATTCCAAATATGTCACGACTCATGAAACCACATTGGTAGCGATAATTTTCTCACCATATTATTATGGATGGAAAGCTTGGACAGATCAAGACTATTTTGATCCAAGTCAATTGTAGGCCCTAACACTTTAACTTGATCCAACCAAGTGTGAGTTAACTTTAAGTATTGACCGAGACCTCATCACATTATTATTTTGCATGCATTTTATCAAATATTTAAAGCATTAGAAGATAAATGGGTTGCATGCAAATAAACCTAGCATAACCTTGGATGATCACGAGCCCAACCTATATGAACCACTGAGCTCGCAGTGAGTCTAAGGTCTGTCTAAGGTGGTCTTATGCTATTACAAAGATAATTACTCATTAACACACTAATGGGCCTAATTACTCCTCCTTTCACCGTGGTCCTTCTTCTCCATGGGCTTGCTTTATTACAAAATTTAAAACTCTCACCAAAAATCTATTATACTCTCATTACAATTGAAAGAATCATAAGTAAAAATATATACAAATGGTCAAGGGCTTTCTGATTATCCATAATCATTCAACCAGCATATTAATATATAGTAAACATGCTACACATATATCATACACCCCATGCATAATAAAAAGACATAATATCCAATATCAAAATAATAATATGTAGAAAACACAAGTTAAAAAGTGCAATTAAAAGGAGGACCAAGACATATGCATCCAATGCACAAAATAAGGCAAATTAATTAAGCAATTTAATTTTAAAAAAAAATAATTTAATCCTAAAATTAAATCAACAAAATTATTAATTTAAAAAAAATGCGCAAAATTCAAAAAATCCATTTGTTTTGGAAAAACAGCTTAGTCGCCTGCCATCGGCGTGTTGTCACACCCAACCGGCCGCACGCGGGTGCTGGCTCCTCTACCAGTAGAGGGCGCTTGCTTGCAAATTTTCAACGCATGCCTAATCCGCGCAAATTGTGTAATGTCGGTTGGCAGTGCACTACTATAGTGCCTATTAATAATCTTTTATTCTACACAACAAACAGAAATAAAAACTAACCATTTACAGAAAAATTCAATTTTTCTTAAACACTTAAATCATCCAAGTAATCACAAAATTAAACCAGTTAATTTCTTTATATAATATCAATAATATAAGCAATAAAATCATGCTTCAAAAAAGTTGTAAAACATGTTTACATGCTTATCACAAAAAATCAATAGCCTCTTCATCGAATCGGGCTCTAGTACCACTTGAAACGAGCACGTGGATCGGCTCGGGAATGCGCTAGCGGAAGCAAGAGAGGTAAAATAATAAGATAGCATAAAAATTAAACATAAATCGTATGACCCAAGGGGTGTACCCTTGGTGTTCTCGAGCATTCGATGTAGTATGAAAAGAAATGATAATCAAAAGATTCATACGAGGCTGTGGTTGTAGTAACAAAAGAGATACATAATTTTAAAATGAGGCTACCTCTTTCGTTTGGTTATCAATCAGCCACTTGTTCATGCAAGATCCCAATGTAGGAATCTTCGAAAGATGATCCACACCATACTTGAATGAACGAGCCCTTGATTTCTTTGCTATAAGGGATCAAAGTCAAACTCTCACCTAGAGAGAGAAGGGAGGGGTGAATGAGAGCTAGGAGGAGAGGGAGAGATTTTTTTGTGTTGTGTATTGTGTAATTATTTTCCAAATAATTATACATAAAACATATCTATATCTTGTATAAATAAGTAGGAATGTGCGTAGATACATTCCACTCATCTATAAGGTAATCCTTCCATCTATTTGGTATGATCCAATCATTCCATATAAAGAGCATTCTAATTATGGCCGAGTTTGGACTTTTCAAAAATACAATTTCTCGGTCTACTCTCCTTCCATGGGCCGAATAAATTCAAGGCCCAATGAATTTTAATTAAATTAATTTAATAAAATCTCTGGTCCCAAACATTTTAACAAAAGCCCTCCCGTTGTTCTCCTATATAACTCTCCCTTCAGCATGATGAACCTATTAATCCTGAACTTTAACCTCTTAGCTGCTACTGGGTCTGTCGGTTCGATTCCATGTACCAAATACTCTTCTATTTCACTCTTCCATGATTTTTTTTCTTCTACACACTGAATCGCTTCCACTTCTTCTATTGACGATCTGTCCCTTAATATCACCGTAGTCTTCCTTTCCTTGACCCCCGTTATCACTGTTCCAAACTTCGGTAATGCGTGTGGCTCTAGTATTTCCCCTCTAGGTACCTGTTGTACGACACATTTATCAAATTTTACAATCAAATCTCTTACCTTTCTCAGGTATCGCGTCATAGACAATTCTCTGGTTTCATATGAACCTCTATCTGCATTGCCACCACTTGAGAATCTGTATAGATGTCTAATTGCTACACATCCGCTTCCAACGCCATCTCTCTCTTCTCTCTCTTCTCTCTCTCTCTCTCTCTCTCTCTCTCTCTTGTGATAAGACGAGGGATGATATATTAAAACAGAGAAAACCAAACCAGTCAAGAGGTCCAACAAAACTTACAGAACCACAAAACATATACTAAACTTAAGAAATTAAACTGCCGATGCACTCTAGAAAGACAAATCCAATACACAATCAGATTTACAAATTCAACCACAAGTATGTAACCTCATGGACTCATGAACCTGACTGGCTAGACACCACTAGGACATGTACAAATTATCTTTGTAAGGCCTCTTCATATTCACGCAAGCAAGTCAACGTTTTCAAAAGAATTTGCAAAACTAACAATTCTTATTTTCCATCAGTCTTTTGTTGCGATTTTGCCAATCTAAACAGAGCATAAAAAATCGACACTGCTCCTCCCTTCCTAACACACCAAACACCCCATATACACATTTGGCTGCCTCCTCCCTCCAATTAAACAACACATTTTAGGATAAATGGCTAAGAGCCCATAATTGCCTTGTAAAGGATAATAAACCATAATGTGCTTCAAAAATTCAATTGAACAGAAACAAATGGGGCAATGGACATCCACACCTTCTCATTGTTTCACTAATTTTCTTTATTTATTACTTATGTTAGATATGATATTCTCGTTATTATATTATTTTTTCTTCTTTTATAAAAAGGCGAAATATATACCTTTTTATCATTTCATCTCCTTGACCAAATGAAGCCTAAAGTTACAAAGTTTTTTGGTCGCAATCATTGAATGCCTTAAATATATCTATATGTGAAGTGTAAATGGATTGATGAGGTGATTTTCCAATAGAGGGGATATTTCGTAAATTTCTCCATACCTTGATGCCACAGCACAACTAAGAGAGTGTTTAGCTAAATTTATTTATAAAATTTAATCAATTTATATATTTATAAAAATATTTTTTAGTTTATATAGAAAATGTTAAACAAAAACATAATTAAAGTGATTGAATAAAATAAGAGTATGAAGCATATAGTACATGAAAGGGAGCGGATCGATCGAAAAACGCGATGGAAGTGTGAAAAATGATAAATAAAAACCAAATAAAATTAAAACTAGATCAAAAGGGTGTACTCTTTGATTATTCTCAGGCATTGGGTGCAAATAAAAAATAGAGATACATAAAACAAACATGCATTAGATAGGTGGCAAAGGATGAACACCGAACAGGAAAGTAACCACGAAACTATACCTTTTGTCGTTTTTTAATTGGCTACTCGTATTGACTCCAAATTCTTCTTCAAATGGATTCACTTAGAGGGTTCAAGTGTAGAATCCCTCTAAAGTAAGTCCACACCACACCGTTGGAAGATGGGTCTAACCCTATTATTAGAAAGGATTAATGTAAATGATTTTTTTTCGTTCTCAAGTTGAATATTCTTCGAGAAGAACTCAGAAACCATGAAAAAGATAGAAACCTTTGTGGCTTATTTTGCACCTAGGGGAGAAAGTTGTCTCGAGATAGAATGCAGTATCGAAATGCAATTTTATTCATATATAATGACCTTTGTGAAAGGAGTGGATTGGCACAAGAACGTAGTAGAAGTGCAAAAAGCGAGATAATAAAAAATATTCAATAAACCATCAAGGGACGGTGCCTTGATCAACCCCGGACGTTCAATATTATATATATATATATATATATATATATATATATATAAACAACATATAAAAGAATCGTGCACACGATATGTATCAAAGAAAGAACAAAGGTTAAAATGAGCGGTTACCTAAGTTGGATTTCTTGATTGGCTATGTGTGTTTGGTTTCCTCTCCTCTCAACATAGAGATCCTCTAAGGATATAGAAAACACACCGGGAGTAGATTTAATCCTCTTGCTATAGAAGATTGAACGTTGGAAGAAAAATCGATCTAAAAGAAAAAAATCCAGCGGATTGGCCAGGGAACGCAAGTGGAAGCACGAAAAAAGGGAAATCGGTAAAACATACGCACAATTAAAATTATTTCTACGATGAACCAAGGGGTGTACTATTGTTTCCCATGCATTCGATGTAGTATGTGGATTAAGAAAATAAAAGCACACATCCAACATACAAGGCTATACATAAATAACAAATGAGATGCGGTATATAAAAGAGACCTTACTGCTTTCGATTTTCATTTCAACCGATGATATGTGTTCGACCTTTTGTACACCCTAGACTCCAACGTACGAGCACTCTATAGATGATCCACACTACACCATGGCAAGATGGATTTGATCTCTTTTCTATAAGAAATCAAAGCTGATTCGAAGATATAATCGAAGAGAACTACATCACTAGTTATGTATTCTCTTCATCAAAATTCTCACAACTCTTCATTTCATCCAAGAACAAAGAGAGCAAGAGAAACAAGAGGGGTGAGAGGCAGAGAAAAAGGGAGGTCTGAATTCTCAGGGGGAAGGTGGAGGAATGTGTGTTCTCTTTACTTCTCACTTTGTGTTGTCATCATGTGAATAATGAAGAATACACACACACACACACACACACACACATATATATATACATATACTTTGTATGGGAAGGTGAAAATGTGTCTAGATACATTCCACCTACCGACAAGGCAACCACCTTCCTATATGGTATGATCCAATCATGACATATAGAAGAGAGCTCCAACTATGGTCAAATTTGAAAGTGCAATTTGACCAATCTTCATTCCAACAATAGAAGTCAACTCTACTGCTAGTGGGCCTTAATCTCGTGGACTGGGTTTTATTAAAATAAATTCAAGGCTCAATGAATTTAATTAAATCCAATTTAATAAAATTTAAACTAAATTAAGTCCAATATCATTTAATCCAATTAAAGACATAAGTTCAATTCTCTCTAATTAATAAATTAAATTTATTAATTAAGACAAGCTCAATTAAATAAATTCATCAATTAATTTAATCTTCGACTATCGATTGAATTAGGCCTGTCAATGGACGGGTAATACCTAGACCCATACCCTATAATTTTAGATTAGATTCATACCTGGACCCAATCATTTTATGTTAGACCATACCCATTAAAATAAGTATTTTGGATATGGGTATTGAACGGGTAAAATTTAATAAATATAAAATTTTATCAAATATGTAAATTTTTTATATATCAATCAACTTGATGTACTTACATATTGATATTTGGAAATAAAAAAGTTTTCCATCTTCGTTTTAGTAGTGACACCTCCAAATTAAATTTATAATAAAATTAAATTTAAACGTAATGGAAAAAAGAATTGATGAGTCCGGCCTAACATCTAGTAGCATGATTCGCTTGAAGTCCTTAGGATCATGTGAAGAGGTGAGGCAAAATATCTTGGGAATCTCATGAAATGAGAATGGTATTGGATACCTCCCATGAGGCTTTTGCTATGTGAATCGTAAAAGCAGGGCATGGCAAAATCGCTTGTGGATCCCAAGCCCACTAGAAAATAGTTTTCCGAAACCTCACTTGAGAGTGGTGGGATTTTGTAGAAATAGTGGGAGGGGTTAATGACTAAAAGACCAAGTCTTAACTCAAACACAATATTACGAATAATTTACTGGTATTTTCTATTTTACATTTAGAATCTATGTCTAAGAAACTATTTTTCATTATTTTAATTTTGAGACTATATTATTTAACAGAACACATAAACGAATTGGCTGGAAATATGAGGATTGTCCTCAATTTCTGGAACCTAGCTTGTATCATGGATAAGCCACTTTCTTCGGACATGCGATATGGGTCCTAGCCTAAGGAACATTTGACGTTCGGATTAAGCAATGAGGACAATCGCAAGGTCTGCAGCTTCATACTTGCTTCAATGATTAATGAGCAGTATGATAGGATGGATCTGTTGGCTTGACAAATGCACCACATAAAGTGATTTATGAGACTCCGAACTGGCATATCGGATATGCTGCATTGGAGGCATTTTTGGAACCAAGATGACTGAAGGGCGTCTGTACATTAACATGAGATTAAGATGTGATCTCTTATGGAGAAGCTCAAGGATCTCAGTGTCGATGTACATTGACATAATCCTTCATCCCTCCTTCGAGCTGTTTGTCATGAACTCTAAAATGTTGAAGAGACCATTCATGAGTTGATAAACATGGTTCGACCAATAAAAGGCAACGTTGAAGAATCTGTGCTGATGGAATTAGCTTGGGAGGTTTCGACCTCAAAAGTGAAAGGCAAGGGTGCCGGGTGTTGGTTGAGGAAGAATGATGAAGCAGAGTCAGGCGCTGCAAACGTTTTGAGTGCTCCTATTGCCTCACTAGACGAGGACAAAGGAAATTGAAAGATGGTTCGGCAGTCAAGAGTTACATACAATGTTTGCATAAATTGCCAAAAGGGCATTGGAAGAAGGAGATCGTGAACTCCTCTCTAGCCATGGTGTTGCAATTGTTATGAGGGACATGATTACTTATTCTACTCCCTAGGTATTTGATACCTGCTTTTGATAGGAGTTATATCTGGAAATGATTTACAGAAATGAAAAGGAGTAGAAGGCTAAGACATATAGCCTTAAAGCTAGGCAATGGCTAAGGCACCATCACAAAAGCTATAAGGGTAAGTAGATTTAGCCATTAGAATTCATGCTAGGATGGTATAATTACGAAACCCATCATGATCAAGTTTTCGTTAGTCAAATTGTTGTACAAATTGGACTACAAAATTGATCAATAAAAGTTTCTTTTATTTGACTAGGGGTCTGCTGAGTTATAATATGTCTTACTCCATTTTCATAATTGGAATATGAAACGCTCAAAACAAATGGCTTTATGATAATCAAGAATCAAAACGTATAGAAACGATATGCATAAGCTAGGCCAAATTCCTCTAGTTAGGATAAGTAGGTTGGTAGATTCAAGGAGTCTAGCAATAGACGAATTGGGTTTAGTAACTTATTAATCCTTCCTGAGAAAGAAGAAAGCCATGAGAGCACTTTGTGGGATAAAGTATGCTTGCCATGTGATCTGTTGGATTGGATCTAAACGGACATCTGTAAGTCCCTGAATACAAAAGACCAATAGAGGGTTCACAAGTCTAGGAACCTTTTGAAAGTTTTGGCGAATTAGACTTATAGTGGAGAACCAAATTGGTTGTGAAGGCAAACATTTGATTGGATCGAAATGGCATGTGTTTAGTGGGAGATTCTTGAAGTATCTCAATGAGAATAGAATTCACATTCGGTGGAATTCTTCCTACAAGAGACGATGTAGAACTATCTCTAGTAAGGAAGAAATCGAACCTCGATTGGATATGGTTCGGTTGATGTTTTCACTGAATTACCTAGCCGGTCTTGATATGAACTTTCGAGAACTGTCCAGTTGAAAAACATGGCATTTTCTTAAGGTCATGATCCAGGTACATATTTGGTATGGCTTGGCAAGCCTGTACCTTACATAAGTGCTTGAGTATGAGGAATGGTCCTGCATACGCCAAGGGACTAACGGGAGGCAAAATAGACTTGAAGTCTGATTTGTGCAGGTTCATTATGGAATAATGCAAACATCATTTGTAAACAAATCTACACTGACTGTATTCCAAAATCTCCAAACAGATGGCTAGAAATGTCAGTTACCTAAATGGTACAAGTTTCTGAGTCTAAATTGGATAAGGAGAAGCAATATAAGACATCGATCTAGATAAAAATGGCTTGGAGCCATAATATCCACCATGGAGTTCAAAAATAGGTTTGAACGTCCTATATATGGAATACTTGTTTTGACAAGTTCATGAGGTACATGATTTGGTCAAGAACAAAGAGAAAGTTCAGTGGGAGCTTAATTGTGTTCTTAGTGTTTTAGATGTTAAAACATCCTTTATCATTAAAATGATAGAAAGATGTTGTGGAACGCCAAAGACATGAATGTTGTTTCTAAAATTCTTCATATAGGAATTGAATTCCTATCTAGGGATAAGCTATCAAAAATTCAGTCATGGTGGATTGATGAGGAGCTTAGATGTTTGGCATCCCCTACGTCTTTACTATAAGCGGCATGGAAATGCCGTTCAGTGCACTAAGCCCGATGTTGTTTATGCTTAAAGCATAAATAACAGATGTCGAGTGTTCATTGACGAGGTAATAGACAGTTGTTGAAGAGTTCTCTTTAACACCTCAATAAGGGTTAGAGAAGAGCTCTTAACGCGAACTAATGGAGAATTAATTTTGGAAGGCTATAGTAATAATAACTTCCAATATCATGTGAATAACATTTTAGTCTAAAAAACAAGCATACATTCATTTTATGATGAAGTGGTAACTTGGAAAGGTTCGAAGAGGAATACCACAAGGAGTTTCATCATGGGAGTTGAATGTATGACAACTACAGAAGTTGCATTAGAAAATGGTTAGGATTGTCTAGCACAGCCATGCCAGTAGTTACCTTGGAGGATGACAACTAAGCTATGGCACAGGCGAAAGGGCCCGAGATCTCATCACGAATCCATGAAAATTCTTAGACACCACTATTTGCTTGGAGCGATGGTAGGAAGATGTAACGTACAGTTGGACCGCAGAACATCGACAGAAATCGCCTGTCAGCATAGCTGACAATTAATCAGAATGTTGGCTTGAACATTTAGTGTGACACCCCCTCTATAATTATATTCCATCTTATTATAATTTCATATTTAATGCAATAAGATAGAATGTACTCTAGTTGATACACTATGTAGATACCACATAACAATATACGTCATCAAACTTTTGTTGGAATAGGTGATCAAAAAACTAACTGGAATTGCGGTTTTGGAAATCTTTAATGCAATCTTTATTTAAGTGATATTGTGTAGTGAATAAAGTGAGTGTTCACTAATTTGGCACATTCTTTGTTGTACTCATTCTGTATGTTTGCATTTCATTCAAACATCAAAACAAAGCCCACAAACCACTTTCACAACCGTGCAACAGTTGGACCGCGCATTGGATGGCTATCATGAAATCAACTACCAAGGGTTGAATTTGAAATGTTCCAAGTCGAGGGCCTCGAGAATGGGTGTCGAGGGCCTCGAGAATGGGTATCGAGTGCCCTATGGAGACTTGCACTAAGAGTCGCATTCATTAGATGAGTGTCGTGTTTCATGGGCAACAGACGTGGGATGCCTATGCAATCTTAGTGGGTTGATTGACTAGGTGTCGAATCGACTGAACTAACTCACGGGGATTGTCATATAGAAGCCTTGGAAGCTTGGTCAATATGACTTGAATCCCCAACTTCGATAGTATCATATTAATCCTCAGACTTGAGAAATCACGGCAGTCACGTGCAGTGTATCTTGGACCTGTGCGAGAGGTGATCATGTCACACACATGGTCATCATAAACCTTATCCAGTCCAGTTGGAGTGTGTAGCGAGGACGGTGAGTTCTAAGAAGAGGATTTGTACCCTATCAATATATGACAGTGATATCTCCTATGCACTTAAAGATACGTGTACGCTCCACAAATCTGTAGCTATAGTGGTTGATCGAATAGAAAATGGGTTCCAATGTTGAGCAATTTGGCGTAACGCAGTCTCAAGTAATAAAGCATAGACGCCTAGGGTTGATCAGAAATTATTAATTAAATTAGAACCCAATATAATGCATAGTCCAGGATGAGAACCGACACAAATTCCATGCCCTAGACTAAGGCCGAGAGACGGTAGACGGAAGCACAATACCCATATGGATTCGACAGCCTAAAAGTTCACACGGATATTCACCTAGTCTCTAGTGTCATAGACCGTTGCTAGACGGCCACCCATGGTGATGGGCTTTCTTGGTTTAGGGTTGATCAAGAAATTATTAATTAAATTAGATTTAGTTAATAATAGTGCTAGGTACTAGCCCAAGTCTAATTGAAAGGTGAACCTAAAGAGTCACACACAAATCACCGGAAATGGACATGGAATTAATTTGAAATTAATTCTGCAAGTAATTGGATTACTTGTAAGATGAGAGATCCATTGGATGGAAGGCTCGAGAATAAATTGATGGGATTAGTTTATATTGGGCTTTGTCCTTATTATTTAATAAGTTGGACTTATTAATTAATGAAGACAATTTGGGCTTATGTATTTAATTGGATTAAATACATATTTGGCTTAATTGGGTGGATTTTAATTAAATCGAATTCAATTAAAAATCAATTAGGCCTTGAATTTTAATAATAAAATTCGGCCAACACAGCTCATTATTAAGCCCATTGGAAATTCCAAGAAAGAAAATATTTGACTAGCAATTCTCACTTTTGGAAAGCACCATGTTAGTCATTCTTTATTTGAAATAAAGAATATATTACCTCATGGATGATTGAATGTATCTAGATGCATTCTAGTTCATCCATACAAGGTCCATATATATTTTTAATTAAGTATTTGGAATAATTAATTATTACAAGACAACACATAGTTTGAGGTGTTGGACACACGCACTCCTCTCCCTTCATAGAACCCTAATTCGGCCGCCCCTCTTCTTCCTCTAACTCTTGGAGTTCTTCCTTTCTCTTGGTCTATTCTAGCAAGAAAATCAAGAGATTCAATTCCGGTGTGGTGTGGACTAACTAGAGGGCCTCTATGTTGGAGCCTCGGGTGAAGGAAACAACCAAAGAGAGTTTGGAAAGCTAAAAAAAACGGAAGAGGTAATTCTTATTTACATTAATTGTTCCTCTTGTTTTTAGTTTTCCACTATAGCCCTATGTAATTGACTTATATACGTTTATTTTATACTACATCAAACGTCCGGGAACTCCAAGGGTACACCCCCTGAAACCGTGTTTTATATTTATTCGTTTGGTGTTTTATGTTTATACGCTATTTTAATTCACCACTTTCGCTTGCGCATTCCCGAGCCGATCCATGCGACCCTTTCAGATTTTGTATTCTTTCTTCAACCTTAGCATTTTATAAGTATACGGAAAGGAGAAAATTGCATTTTCACGTTGTTATAAAGCTTAAAATACAAATCCACGTAAAGCTTAATATATATACAATTATGTAGAACTCCTAACTTAAAGTGACAATGCTGACCAACCTAGTGATACTGATGATGGCTTATGATCCAATTTAGATAGTCGCTTTTTAATTTATTCCCTAAAAAATGCAGTCAAGAAATGAGGTTCCTACTCAATAAGTATAGTCAATTAATCTCTCTCTCTCTATATATATATGCCACAACTCAAACATAATACAATCATCAAGCAATCAATATTTATCAAATAATATCAGCAAATATAAGAAGTAAAGGTAAATATCACTTTTGGTCCCTCAACTATGTCACTTATCCAAATTTGAGCCCCCATGTTTTTCTCTCATAAGACTTAGCCCCTCAAGTTTATAGATTTCATCAATTTCAGTCCCTTTCATTATCTATCCGTTAGTTTTAATGTGTTTATGCAAAAAAAAAGAACATATATATTTTGTTAACATAAAAACTCAAAACCATGGCTTTGCATGAAAAATTATATAGCCTCACCACTCCACCAAGTACACCATTTTATTAGTTTATTAAATGAAATATTACTTGTACATAACTGTAAAATAAAAATATCAAGAAATATCTCAAAATCATGTGGAAAATTCTTAAAAATCAACGAACATCAATAATTGTCATATTATATATCTTGTTAACAAAAAAATTAAAATATAACCAACTAAAATAACACAAAAGCCAAATAATTTCATAAATCACAACACATAATCTTTTTTGAATTATGTTTTAACTGATGTTCATAATATTTTTTAGATTGTTTTGATGCATTTGATAACATCACTTTTATGTATTTGTTTATATGTTACAATTTATTACATTATTTGGTATTTGTGTTATTTTGGTTGGATATATTTTAAATTTTGATATTAGGATATATAAGATGAGAATGATTTATGTTGGTTGATTTTTAGATTTTTCAGCATTATTTTGGATAGTTTTTAACATATTTTTTATTTCACAATTGTATATAAGTAATATTTCATATAGTAAATAACTAAGAGGTGTATATGATGGAGTGGTGAGGCTACTTATTCTTTACGCAAGGTCATAGTTTCAAGTTCTTGTGGTAGTGGAGAATTTTTTTTTTTTTTTTTTGAACGATCCTTTAAAACTAACAGATAAATAATGGAAGGAAACAAAATTGATGAAATTTATAAAATTGAGGGGCAAAGTTTGACGAGGAGGAAACATAAGGGGCCAAATTTGAATAAATGGTATAGTTGAGTGACTGAAAATGATATTTACCCTAAGAAATAACATATGCTCCTAATCATATATCAGCCTACATAATAGTGACATTTTGGTTTATTTTCGTAGGGGCCATGCTTAACCACATTGGAGTACATTATTCAATGGTCTTGCCTGCTATCATCTTCATCATCTCAATCACAATACTATTTTTTTCCCCTAATATCACATAGCAAACACCTCGTATGATGCCCTATCGCCACCAATACCACAGTACACAGATCGTATGATATCCCATTATTACTGATACCACACAACAAACAACTTATATGATATCCCATCATCACTCATATCATACAACACACAACTCGTATGATATCCACATTATCTCCACTGATCAATTACAAAACACAGTTCTTCATTAATTATATCATCATAAGCCATTGCAGTATGCCCCCTTCGAGTTAGGCAAACTATCTTTTATTCCAATTCACATATCAACATCATTAACTTCATCATTCAATATCATTTAATAATTATTTTCTTGTCAATAACTTTGTTATTTGATTTTATTCGACAATCAATTATAAGATCACTTAATTAATTATTTGACTTATGTACAACAACTCCACAGGTAGACATATAATAACAATTTTACATATATCTAGGTAATCCAAATAAATAATCGACATCCACAATCAAGTATATAACAATCAATATACTAAATCCAAATATATATATTTATACTACTTATAAAGCAAAGCCTTTTTTGTGTTTAGAAAGAAAGTTATTTGTGCATTTTTATGTAATTTACCCTTTATTTTGTGTAAAATTCATTTCACCCTTTTATTTTATAAAAAAATTAATTAATTTGTAGCGGATAAAAGTGAAAATTTAATAATATTAGTAGTTCTCATACCAAATTTAAACCTACCCAAAATACCTTTCAATTTACCGTCTTCAATGACTTATCTTTCCTTCTCTCTTTCTCTCTCTTAAACCCCATATCCCTCGTTTTTTAAAACTTCATTCCCCACATCACACGTTTCCATTAACTCCATTATTCTTTGCCTTTGCATTTCACCCTTTTTTTTTTTTGTTCAAATTGAAACCAAAGTTAATGCATTCATTCCATCAACAATAAGGATGAATAAATCCCTCATAATTCAAGCCAGTCCTAGGTAGCCTATGAGAAACAGAATTTGCTCCGCCGTCGAAGAAAAGACAGATGATATTGAGTACAAATTGAAGGCAATCGCACGACATTTTGGGATATTGTCCCAATCGTGGAGAAGAGAAAATTCCTCCTGTTTGTAGCTTTGATTACGGGAAGACCATCACCCCTCTAGCTCGAACGACTTCTTCGGAAAGAGTCCAGCAACTTTTATAGGGTAAAATCCATGTTACCCCTGTGATATTCAAAATGTTCAAATAGGTCCCTATAATAAAAATATACTATATAATCCCCTGTAAAATTTAAAAATGTGCATATTCGCGCCCTCTTTTTTAGGTCACCCCACTTTGACGTGATCTACTACCTTTTTAGTGACAAGCATTTGACATCCCACCTACCGCCAATCTGTCTGGACGAGTTATTTCTATTTTTTTTTATATTTTTTAGATTTCTTTATATATATATATTTAACTAAATTATATTTTCTTATATTATATTTTTAAAATATGTATAATTTAAAAATAAGGGTAGTTTGGTTATTTAGGGGCGAAATATATACATATTAAGTAGCATTTAATGCACGTGAAATATAATTCCAAAGACGAGGGGGTAATGTGCACTTTTTAAATTTTACAGGGGGTTATATAGTATTTTTTTTTATCACGGGGGTCTATTTGAACATTTCGGGTATCACATGAGATAATATGAATTTTACCCAACTTTTTTATTCTATTTTCTTTACTATTTTAGCCCTTTGGTGTTTTTCTCTAAATTTTTTCGATTTGGAAATACTGAGGCAGTGATGGTGGTGATTGGGTAGTAGAACAACGAAAAGCCATACATAACTCCTCATCAGCTCCAAGCTTTCCCTTGTAAACCCATTTACACCCAATAGGCTTGAAGTCTTTAGGTGGGTCTACCAAGGTCCATACCTTGTTGGAACTTATGGAATCCATTTCGGCTCTCATGGCCTCGAGCCACTTTCTCGAATCGATGATAGACATTGCTTCTTTGTAAGCCTTTGGATCATTATCCAACTGACCGGTCAGTAATAAACTGTATCTCTCAGATGGCTTAGATACTCGAGTTGACCTTCGAAGAATTGGAATATTTTCACTGGGAACCATAGGCATGGAAGATGATGCTACTACTGCCTGAGGCGTTACTTCACTTGACTGCTCAAGAAGCAACTCCTCACGTCAGGTATCTGGTGGAAAACCTTTTCCAAGGACACAACATTTCTTGAAACAAACACCTTTTGTACCTAGGGATCATCAAAATACTATCCCCTAGTTTCTTTTAGATATCTGATGAACCTACACAAACTAGATTTCGAATTCAGTTTGTCTTCCACTAGTCTCTTGACGTACGCAGGACTTCCCCATACCCTAAGGTATTTATAGAAAGTAGGCTTGCCATTCCATATCTCATATGGTGTTTTGGTCATAGTCCCCATAGTACAATACCTACTAGTACCACAATTACTCAAACAATACTACCCCATCCTTACAACTTCATATATATATGTATATATAAATATATATATTCAAGCTAGGGTGGCATACATATATATATATATATATATATATATATATATATATATATATATATATATATATATATATCATAGTGAGCTTAATTCAAAAATAAATGAACCCCATATAGGCTTGGGCCTCCATAGAATTAATCTAATCAATTCTTAAAAGCCTAAATGAAATTTATTTGATCTTATGAAATAAATCATAGCCCATAGCCCAATTAATTTATTCATCAAATAATTGAGCCTAACCCGATTTAATTAATCTCATTATATTACCAAGTCAAAACTCTAATTAATTGATCCTATTAATTAATTCACCTGGTTTAATTAAAATTAATCTTATCAAATTAATTAAACCTAATTTAAATTTAATTAATCTCATTAATTAAATCTTGGGCTTAGCATCACATAGGTCCTTCATTTAAATGATCATATCTCTTTAAATTAATTCATTCCTTCTAGAATTAATTCTACTACTTCCTTGAGTGGTGTTTAATTTGACTCTATAGGTTCACCTCAGCTAGACTTGGGCTTGTGTCAACATACAATTTAATTGAAAATTATTTTTGTGCTAGATTACATAAATCATATTTAATTAATTATTTTTTATTAACACTTGATCCGAAAGCACCCGTCAGCATGGATGGTCGTCTATCCAGGGTCCATGCCACTAGAGAATAGGTGAAAATGGCATCAACCTTAAGGTTATCGAGTGCTATACAGGTACGGTCCTTCCATCGACTATCTCCCCATCTTAATTTAGGGCATAAAATTGGATATCTATTCCCATCATGGACTAGACATCTATGCTTAATATTCTAATTATGATTCTCCACCTAATCAATATAGAAAAATACTTTCCTAGTTGATCACCCACTATGGCCACAGATTCTCGGGAGCACAACACACATCAAAATGCAAAGGAGATTATTATCATCTCATGATAGGCGACGGACCCTCTCTTGAAACTCACCAATCTTTATACATTTTCCGACAGGACTGGAACAAGATTTGTAATAACCACATCAGAATATGGTTATCTTTTACCAGGCCTTAGATACAGTCGTCCCATATATGACGCTGTGTGGATCCTCATGTCTGAGGACTAAAATCGCTACTATCGGAGCCGAGGAGTTCAAATAAAACATTTCCTCGACCAATGGAAGTTAAAAGTCTCATATTTTTAGAGAAGGCAATCAAGTCATAGATTTCCTCGCAAAACTTGCCTGCTCAGCAATGATCTCACCATTCTTACTCAAAACCAACTACAAGGTAGGATCATATGTATTACTAAATTGGACCGCTTGTGTTTACCTTATTTTAGATTTACATAGTATTCTCTATTCCACTTACTTAGGTCAATAAAATGAAAATACTATGGTGAACTTCCTTTTTGTGTTGCCTCATGGTAGATAAGTTGTGGTTAGAACATTATGTCTGCATATTTATTGCCTCTGTTGTCATGGTTGTTGTTTACATTTGCAAAGGAGTTGCTCTTCTCACTTATAATCTTTGTGATGCATCCAACATCCCTCCCTTTTGATTAGCTTAGATTGCTACTTTCTTGGGAGGTGCCCTCCTAATCTGAATGGTTTTTCTCTTACTGTTAGTTGTCTCTATGGCCCTTTTGTATATCTAACTTTAGAATAGGTTCCTTTTTTTTTTTTTTTTTTTTGGCCTATTTGGCACTTGAATATCTGTTTCTATACATATTGCTTGGACTTTAACTGGTTTCAAGGAGGTGACCTCTTATACATGCTTTATTGGGACAACTTGTTTACCATTGTTGCAGGTGACATGATCAAATTAGTGCCCTCAGTGACATGGCTTATTCTTTTTGGCACAATGAAGTTATTACTTCGTACCAGTGTTTAATGAATTTTTTTTGGTTTAGAATCATTTTCTGTATGGAGTAGTGGTCCTCATTTATGCTTTTGATATTTACAATTGTAAGGGAGTATTACTCCTTGTTTATGGCTTTCTAGACGATACTAGGAAGTTAGTGTTGGAATACGTGATTGAAAAGCCAATTGCATTGGCAGTTTTGAAAATTATTTAAGCGATATTTATTTAAGTAAAATTATCCCAATGAATATGGTAAGTATTTGTTTTTGGTACATGTGTCTGTTGTACTTACCTATTACATTAAGCATTGCTTTACCATCACAACAAATGCCCACAAACCATTTACATAGCCCATGTAGTTGGGTTGCGCATTCGATGGTGGCTATGAAATTAATTTTTGAGGGTTAGTCTTAAATGTTCCAAGTCGAGGACCTCAAAACTGGGCATCGATAGTCCTATTGTGACTTGCATTGAGTATTGCATTCATTGGATGAGTGTCATGCTTCATTGATGACAAACATTGGATGTATATGCAATTTTAGTGGGTTAGTTGACAAGGTTGTCTACTGAATGAACTGACTCATGGGGATTGTCATATGGAAGGCTTAGAGGCTTGGTCGGTATGACTTGAGTCCCCGACTCTAATAGTACGGGAGTAGTCCTCAAATTTGAGTAATCACGATAGTTAGTGCATACATGACTGTATCTTGGATCTGTGCGGGAGGTGATTTTCACAAATATGATCATCATAAGCCTTGTCCAATGCAGTAGGAGTATGTAGTGAGGATGATGAGTTCCAAGAAAAAGATCCGTCTTCTGTTAGTATGTGAAACAGGTATCTCCAGTGCACTTGGAGATGCGTTCACACTTTATGAACTTATGGCCATAGTGGTTAATCAAATAGAAAAAAGAGATTCCTATGTCGAGCAACTTAGCGTAACATGGTCTCAAATAAGCATAGTTGCCTAGTCCAGGAAGAGAACCGACACCAAATTCTATGTCCTAGACTAAGGCGGAGAGACGGTAGACGAAAGTACAGTACCCATATGGACTCGGGAGCCTAAATGTTCATACATACATTCACCTAGGCTCTAATGCCATGGACCGGTGCTAGACGACCACCCATGATAGCCGGCTTTCTTGATCATTGGTTGATTAGAATCGATTAGTTGAATTGAATTTAATTATTGGTAGTGTTAGACACTAAAGCAAATTACGTGCTCAGAGAAATACTTGAAGGTAGCTGTGGAAATCATTCCGGAGGCAGGTCGTTAGCACAGAAAGTTACAAGACAAGGGTACTTCTAGCCAACATTAGTCAAATATGCTATGGAGTTCACCAAGAAGTGTGAGAGTTGCCAAAGGTACGCGATTTTGATACACTCACCGGTGACCCCAATGGAGAAGGTAAAGATCGCTTGTCCATTCGATCAATGGGGGATAGATATCCTTGGACCTTTCCCACCAGCACCTGCCAAAAAAAGTTCATCATTGTAGCAGTGGAATATTTCTCAAAATGGTTAAAAGCTAAAGCTTTGTCAAAAATGTCCGAGAAAGAGGTAATAAATTTTATTTGGAAACACATCATTTGCAGGTTTGGGATCCCGAGGATTTTGATCTTAGATAACGGAATGCAGTTCCAGGGAAAGAAAATTATGGAATGGTGCAAGGAACTAAAAATCTAGCAAAATTTACAGCGGTAGGGAATCCACAAGCTAACGGACAAACGGAGGTCTCAAATAAAATTCTGCTACAACATTTGAAAACAAGACTGGATGGAGCTAAAGGGTCTTGGGTGGACTACACCACAGGGACAACATATTTGGAATGTACTTTCAATGGGTCTAGCTAATGCACCCCAGATATTTAAAAAAAATGGATAATCTTTTCAAGGATTATTTCGAGTTCATGTTTGTCTACATCTACGACATACTGATTGCATCCAAAAATATGAAAGATCAAATCAAACATCTAGAAATATTTTCTGATGCATGTCATAAAGAAGGTTTAGTACTTTCTGAGGAGAAAGCTACTATAGAGGTCAATAAAATCGAATTTTTAGGAATTCTTATTGACGAAACAGGTATTGAGCTGCAAGAGCATATTGTGGAAAAAATTCGCAATTTTTCAGACGTACTCAAAGATAAGAAGCATTTACAAAGCTTCTTGGGAGTGGTGAATTTTGCAGGTATCTTTATAAAGGATCTTGCAAAATATAGAAAAGATTTCCGGCTACTTTTGAAGGAAAAAGAAAGTGCAAAGTGGAAACGGGAGGAAATCCATACGCAAAGGGTTCGTGAGCTAAAACAGGTTTGCAATAACTTGTCAAAGCCTGCAATACCACAAGACGAGGATAAATTGGTGGTCTACACAGACGCCAACGATTATAGATGGGCAGCTGTGCTCATCAAAAAGACCACTACAGGGGAAGAGCCTTGTAGATACACTGGAGAGTTGTTCACCGAACAACAAGCCCAAATGTGGCACATCAACGAGAAAGAGTTCTTTGTAGTTTGGAAGGCTTTTATGAAATGGCCTTTATTTTTACTTGCTAAAGAATTCACTTTAAAAGTTGATAATACCAATGTTAAAGCTTTCTTGAAAAACAAATTAGAATCTAAGATTGAGAAAGCGTATTATCAGATGGCAAGCTGAATGCCAATATTATTGCTATAATATTGTTGTTATAAAATCTCATGAAAATGTTCTTGCAGATTTCCTAACAAGAGATGGAGGCATTTGAAGCAAACTCCATCATGTTAAGGCTTAGGCACCTCAGAGAAACCTCGAGGAGCTTAACAAGAAGGTTGGACGGCTAGCTGTGAATGCACAAGTGGCCGGACAAATCTAAAGAGTTGATCTTGACACTGTCCAGATCGCAATAAGAACTACTATGGTGGCCTCAACCTCACTATGGAATGACCTACAAGAACCAATTCGGAAGGCATCATATCGAAGATGTCTAACGAGTTGCGAGAGCATGGCCCCAAACATGCCTTTATAGTACAGGACTCTAGACCTGTAGCGGCAGATTCAAGTATTGCTTGCACAAGGCCATCGCCAGACTCTGGTGAAAATGCAACGAACGAGTCACAAAGAGTGCAAACCACTGATGACTCGAGTCAACCCAGCGCCTCTGGGGTAAAAGAGGAAGAGATTAGCCTTAGGCCAATGACAGGAACTTCTAAGGCTAATACTAATGAATTATCTTCTTCTTCTTCTTCTTCTTCTTCTTCTGTTTGGCAGGTTTATCAGCGGATGTGGGAAAAATTAATTTCTCACAAAGGAGTTAACCCAAGCAACACCATTATCGAGACATCCAAAAAATATAACAGGGTCTGGATGTTGGAAGGGTCTAAACCCGAAGAAGTCCGAGAGTGGTATGAGTTTGGAGCTCTAGTTTCAGTCCATACTATGTCACCAAGTTTTTCGAAAATTTCAAAGTTATCGGAATGGATTAGTAAGGCGGTATACGATTCATGGCAAAACAACCAGCACCTAAAAAGAGGAGATATCTTGGAGCTAAAATTTATATCAGCAGCTCCAAAAACTGCAGGAAAGGGGTCGCATCCAGCGTTCCATTTCATCAAACTACAGAGACCAAACATGGTAGCTTTTAACATAATTAAAGCTGCCTCAGAAGAAGCTCCACTAGTGTCAGCTATTAGCGAAGATGACATTTCTACTAGAAGAACTTGGGGTCTATGGATTTGTCTCACTGAGATGGACAAAGTCAAGTATCCATTCAAAATCTTCTCCAACAAGGTGAATGGATCATTCCTGTTAAAGTCCATGAAAGGGAACAGCACTGAATTCGCATAAAGCATGTTCGAGAAGAAGAGGATGCTCATATGGAAGAACAAGCTACCTGCAACTGAGGTCATAAGGATGAAGACATGCAACATGCTGCATGTTGGCAATGGCATAACCATGTACGCCCTTGCTGTGAAAGATAAGAAAAACCACTATTTGGAACTAAGATACGGGTCACCTAAAAGAAACCCGAACCAAAGCCGGACAAGGGTAAAAGAAAGAATTTTTACAAGGAGAAGTAAGATTCAAAAAATGTAAAAATTCAAAAAGGAGACTGTCGGCAGAAAACGACAAAAGCCAATAGTCAGAGTAAAAGGAGCCAGCTAGTAATTAAATGATCGACAAGCCATCATGAATACCAGCTGGAAAGAACAATGATGAACGCAATGACATCATCCAGATAACGAACGCGATGACGTCATCAAAAATAAGTTTGAAATCCGCATTTGGCGTCTACGGATGGTTATAAATAAGGAAGCAGCGAAGCAGAAGCGGATCATAAGAAATTTTCTCCTACTCTTCAAAGCATAATATTGCAAGTGTCTATATTTGCAATTTTTTCAAATTTTTAGTTTATGGGGGTTTCGCCGAATAGTCTAACCCTCTACCATATGAGAGGCTAAATAGTAGTCTCCTCCAATGGAGGAAATAGTATTTATGTAATATTTCATATATTTCTTCAATAAAAAAGGCTTCTGTTCAACTTGTTCACCCCAAATTTTATTAAGTCTCTGTTCGGGAGGTATCTACGCCCTAAGGTAGGAAACGAAATAGGGTTGTGTTGTTTTGTTACTGAAGGAGCCAAGTTCCTACGAACCATCAGCTGCGGTTGTGTGGTTGGAGGAAGTCCGTAAAATCGCAGTTTTGGAATACCCGGAGTCAAGGCGGTCAAACCAAAGTATGACTTTATGAAGGCTTAATATTATTACGGAAGCATGTTGGGCCAAACTAGAGTATGTGTATGAACTATATTGAGTTTTTCTATAGAACGCAAAATGGTCATTGATTTGAGAATGACCAAAATCGAGCAGAATTGAAATTGGGAAGCCAAAAAGTTAAAGGACCAAACTGAGAAATCACTAAAGATACGGGACCAAAATTGCTTTTAAGCCTTACAAGGAAAAGGCCATTGTTGACCAGGTGGTGGGCAAAGAAGAAAAACTTATCTTTTCAGGAAAAACGTTGGATTTTAATTGTCTAGGTATCTACAATGGGGTTTTGGAGCGAGATAAAAGAAACCCTGATCGCCAGATCTTTTAGAGGTAGTGAACTTATACAGCGACCAGAAGTTATCAAAATTGGGCTGGAGGTGGTGGACACGCATAATCAAGATAAATAAATGTATATGACAAATAACATTGGGAGAGAGCTGCATGGGATGGATATTTAGGATTTAGTATTTCGGATACCGGACGAGCGAGGGGAAAATGATGTCCGGCATCCAAATGTGGAATAGATAAAGTGCAATATCCTGGGGAGGTAGGTGCATCCTATCGAAAGATCGGGGAAGGCGAATGTCATAGTCCCAAGGAATATAGTATTTTTCCCTAATGGATTGGGAGGATGTGGACAAACAATAAACGACCCCAGTCCAGGGATCTTTCGATATTATTTTTTCATAATTCTTGAAGGTATGTTCCTCGGGAGAAGGGTCCTCGGGAGAATTCTCATAAGTATCTACAATTTCTATATGGGTTTCTATCCTAGGAGCAAAAGGGCCTATCCTAGTGAGAGGCTGGGGTGAGGTCACTGACGACCCCGAAGAATTGGAGTCAGAGCTAGACCCCGAACTCGAGCTAGAATCAATTGACATAATAAAAACTATAAAAGCAAAGGAGGTCGCGAAAGGTACCTGGAGTGGTCGCGTAGTCAAGAGCGGCACGCAGGAGGAATGTGTTGAATAAGTCAAATGGACCCCCTATATATAGGAAGTGGACCATGAAAAGGCGCGCCAAAACGAATGGATGGATGACCATTGAGGATATAGATCTGACGGTACACGATACGCGACAATTCAAATTCTTATTAGCGCTTTTTCTCTACACTAATAAGAATTGGGGAGTAATGATGAGGTATTTCATGATTTCACTTGGAAAATACAAGAGTAACCCTGGGAAAAAAGACAGAAGGGCCCTTGAAGGGCCCCTGAAGGACCCAACCTGGACGGGTCGCCGGGTCGGGTTCGACCCGAACCCGACTCATAACCTACTTTGAACACACAATCTCCGAGTCCGTCGGGTCGTCGGGTAACCCGACCCGACCGATCCTATTGATCCGACCCCTCTATAATTTACTTTCAATCGTTGATCATGACACACGAAACCTTGGATGAAGACACGTGGCGCCATATTAATGGACCCCTCAACCAGGCAGGAGAGTCCACATGGGTACTATAAATCCTGCATACCTAATTCATTTGAGGGCTGGCTTTTCTTTTGGTGATTTCACATACCTAAATCCTAAATTGTCCTAGATCGTTCTAGATCGCTTTATTTAGTCCACCTTCTCAAACACTTCACTAACTTAAGCATCGAAGAGTTTTGGCTGGGACATCCCAGCGAGCCCTAACGATCTATTTCCTTTTCTCAGGATCACAATCATTCGAGGAGGCGAGGCTGGAGGACATCCGAACTCCCATGACCAGCGACCCCAATCAGCAGCAAAAACTAATTCAAACTAAGAAGAAATAGTGTTGTTTGTCCTTCGGAATTTCGGACAAAGCTAAGAGGCATGAGACCCAAAGTGAGCCCGGATATGAGGTGTAACATCCACAAAATTTTAATATATAATTGTGGGATTAATTGGTTAAAATTTATGAAAATTTAGTTAATTAGTACATAAATTCTATATTTACTTTTGATTATATTAAAACTTGAACGGAGTAAATTGGAATTCGATATAATATTTGGGATCAAATTATATTAATTAAGGAATTAGGTAGGATGTATTGATAATTATAAAAAAAGAATTAAAAAAAAAAAAGAAGAAAGAAAGAGAGAGTGAGGTGGTAGCACCACAAGCTGCCACCTAGAATCTCACCTTCCTTCATCCACTGTACAAACAATTATTTACACACACTTACACATACAGCATACACACACACACTTGACGGGAGAAAGAGAGAGGAAAAGAGGAAGAAAAGAAAAGAGAACAGGAGGAGAGAAAGAGAAGAAGAGAAGGGGAAGAGAAAGAGAAGAAAAGAGAGAAGGAAGTGGGGTTGCTCTTCATCATCTTCATCACCTTCAAATTTGAGAAATTTCATAGAAGATTTGGTAAGTTTTGATTCAGTTTTCTTGATTAAATTTGGTGTAGGTTTTGGGTAAGAATAGAAATTGAAGTAGATAAACCAATTGAAATGGAAGAAAGACATTGGGAGAGGCTCTGTTTCGAATAGCCTCTGTAAATCATGATTTTCGTAAGATATACTGCTTCAAATTTAGTGATTTTTGCTTCAGTGAAAACCTTATGATGTTTACTAAAACTTTGTAGTTTTGAGTAAGATGTGAAACCGTCTTTTAAGTGGGTAAAAGTAAGAACACATTCTGTTGCTCTGTTTCTGCGGGTAAATTGACAGGGTGTATTTAAAACCTTGTGAGTAGAGTTTTACTGGTTAAATTCGAATGATTCTTGTGTAAATTGAAACTAGATACATAGGAGGTTATATTTTGAAAATTTGGTAAATTTTGGAACAGTATATGATTTTTCAGAGAATTTTAAAATAACAAGGTTTGAATCTGTTGCTGTCTAAAGGGACCAGGTTGTATTAAAACTTGAATAACTAATTATATACATATCCAATTTGTATGATTCTTGCTGTAAATGTAATTAGAGACTCATGATAATACTTGGTGTAAAAATTGAAACTTTATCAATTGCATGTTTGTTTGAGGGAATTTTATAAACTGAGACAGAGATGCTGTCAAGGAAAAATAATTTCATAAAAAGAACAGATTTTTATAAAATTGACCTTTATGGTTAAAAATACAAATCACACATCATTGGATAGCTTATTATGTCTAGTTTATTATACTAAAACAGTTTCTAATGTTAGTGATTGTAATTAAAGTTATGATATACTTAGTGAGAAGGGCTCATTTTGTGAAGATTGTAGATTCAGAGGCTGTAAGGGTAATTTCTAAAATATAAAAACTGATTTTAATAAATCAGAATATATACTGATGGAAAGATAATTGAGTCTACTTTATGTAGAAGAAAACGGAATAAAGATCCGAATTTTATAGAAAGAGATATTCAGAAATTAGTGAGAAGTGTACTAATGTAGTCTAGTGCTTTTTGAAAGAACTTCAATATCGACGATTCATTGATGATACATCTTATACTCATTTTAGGACACAGGAACAACGTTCGAGATTGTGCACATCATTCTACTATTTAAATAATTGGGGAAAGTGAGGTAAGTATAGCTAATTGGATTATATATATATTTATATGTGTAGTATTATGCATATTGGTTGCTTGTATATCTGATTGCGAACTTGGATTTGTATTTATATAGGTGGATATTGTATAATAGTTGTTTATATGTATTATCGTGGACTATTTGTCTGGATTACCTGAATATCTGTGGAATTGTTATTATGTGTCTATCTATAGTGGTGTTGTATGGAAGCCAAACAAATGATTATGAGCTCTTACATTTGATTATCGAATAAATTAAATGAGAAAGTTATTGACGAAGATAATTATTAAATGGAGTTGATTGATGATGCCAATGATGATGATATATGTGTATGGAATAAAAGATGGCTTACCTAACTGGGAGGGGGCATACTGCAATGGCTATGATGATGTGATTAATGACGAGCTGTGTGCTGTCATTGATCAGTGATGATGATGTGACATATCACACATACGAGCTGTGTGCTGTGTGGTATCAGTGGTGATGGGATATCATACGAGCTGTGTGCTGTGTGATATCAGGAAAAAAAAGAGAAAAGATATTGTGATTGAGATGACGATGTGATAGCCGGCAAGCCATTGAGTGATGCACTCCAGTTTGGTTGAGCAGGGCCCTAAGAAAACAAACAAAGATGCTATTATTCTGGTATAAACTGATATATGATAATGAGCATGCGTTGTTTCTTATATAGCGGATAATATTGATAAACCTTGATTGGTTGACATGATTGTATTGTGTTTGACTTGAGATGTATATATATATAATTTTGATTGGCTATACTTACTGAGTTGACAACTCGTAAATTTGTCGTATTTTTTCTTTTCAGGAGATAGATCATAAGCCAGTGTCAGCCGTATAGGTGGGTCAGCGGTGCCATGCTAATTCGAGAGCTCTAGATAGATGGACATAAGAACATGAAATTGTGATTAAGTAGTGTCTTATGCTTTGCAATAGCTAAAAGCTCTAATGAAATATGTAATTTGCTTGGGGTGTTCGTCAGATATCGACTTTGTCAATTATTTTATTGAGATAATTGTGAGTTGTGAGGGTAATTGAATGTGATTACGGAGGGGTGTCACATGAGGCCCACAAATAGCACAAAAAACACTCAACAGTAATTGACGGAGGAAAAATAAATCCTTCATAAAGGGAAAGATCTCTCCATCAAGGAAAGAAAGACATCTCCATAAAATGAAGAATCAAAGTCAAACATGCCAAATGACTGCAATTCATCAAGTTACTAGAATACCCCTAATGAATCATGCCTAGCGTGTAAAAAGGGTAGGTAAGGGACGAAAGAGTATTTCACCTTCACCTACCCTTTATAGCGTACATTAGGAATATTATAAATACCTGTCTCATTTGAGGGGGAAGGGGATTTTTGGAGATCCTTGTAAGCTTCCTAGTGTAAGTATGCTGAATTGCATCCTTTCAATAAAAATTTAGTTGACATCGCTTTTTGGCGACATCAACTTGGCGTCGTCTATGGGAAATAGGCGATTTAACATTTGAAGATGAACACTGGACCAAAGAGCAAGAAGTTGAATGGGGTCTAGAAGGGCTCGAAGGGACCTCCGAGCATGCCACGCAAGATGCCTCAACTCAGGCCGCTTCAAGTGTAGCTGCCTAGCTTGTGACCTTCTCGTCATCCTCGCAGAGGTAGAGGTGCAGACCCAGCCCCAAGTATAGTGAGCAGAAGACAACGGACTAGAGTGGACGAGGAGAACCTCAAGAGGCTAAAGGAGGTCAAGCACCTCCCCCTCTTGGGGAGGAGTCATCCAATAGAGAAAAATTCCTCAAGAGGAAAGATGAGGTCAAACACCACCCCCTCTTGAAGAAAAGTCATCCATAAGAAGATCTCCTCAAGAGGAGAGAGGAGGTCGAGCACCTCCCCCTTTTGGAGGAGAACCATCCAATAGAGGAGATCCTCAGGAGGAGAGATGAGGTGAACCCCCCCCCCTTTTGAAGAAGAGTTATCCAGAAGAAGAATCCCTCAAGAGGAGAAAGAAGGTGGAGGTCAAACACCTCCTCCTCTTGAAGGACACCTCAAGAGGAAAGAGGAAGTCAAACACCTCCCCCTCTTGATGGAGAGCCATCCGAAAGAAGAATTCAAGAGGAGAGAGGAGGTCAAGCATCTCCCCCTCTTGCAGGAGAGCCATCTGAAAGAAGAATTCCTCAAGAGGAGAGAGGAAGTCAAGCACCTCCGCCTTTTGGAGGAAACTATCAAGGAAGCTTCAAGAGAGAGTAAAGGTCGAGCACCTCCTCTGCCTGAATGCGTGACATGTCAAGGATATGACCCAAGGAGAGGAAGGAGATCAAATATCTCCCCCATTTAGAGGATAAGTCTTAGGGAGAAAAAGGTGGACAAACATCTCCCCTTCTTGAGGGTGAGCATTAAGAGAGGATAAAGGAGGCTGAGCACTTCCTCCTCCTGGAAGCGTGTTATCTCGAGGAGAAGAACCCAAGAGGATAAAGGAGGCTGAGCACTTCCTCCTCCTGGAAGCGTGTTATCGAGGAGAAGAACCCCAACGAGATAAAGGAGGCGACGCGATGTGACTCGACTAAGCATGGCGTGACTCGACCAAGTACAACAGCAACACATCATAGTGCGACATAACGCTACGCAACATGACATAGCTCGATGAGACGCGATGTAGTTTAATGCAACACGATATGGCGCATGTAATGTAACATGAGACAACACAAAAGCAATAGTGAGATAAACGAGATCCGATTGAGGTTGATCGCCTCAACCAACATCTAGTCGAGGCGAGATGCCTTGACCAGATAGGAGGTCCAGGTCGAGGCGTACCTCGTCCGAGATCAGGTCGAGGCAACACGCCTCGATCTGAGAAATCTGGCCGAGGCGAACCCAAAACCTAGTCGAAGCATTAAAACCTCGACTAGCAGCATCATTGTCCTCTAGTAAGCAACGATACCATTCAACGGCAACCCCCACTCTCAATAATTCTCTCTGACATTTCACGACCTAACCTAGATGAGCACCTAGTCATGAAGATATTTTACCAAAAGAAAGCAAGAAAATCAATTAGCAAAAGTGGATAGGACGAGAGTCGCACCAAGATTGTATGTAAGTACCAAAGATAAGTCACAATCAAGCAAGAGGCAAGAAAAAGAAAAAGACTAAAGCATAGAGACCCCTAAGCAATTATCTCCCAACAAACGCATAAACTAACGCGTAAAGCGAAAATATAATAAGAGGAACTCCTAAGAAGTTCCGTAAAAAATGCTCGAAGAAATTCCTATGAAATTCCCAAGTGACGCCTAAAAGTAATCAAAGGAACTCGTAAGAAGTTCCGTAAAAATGGTCAAGTGAGCTCCTAAGAAGCTCGCAAACCAAAACATGTTAGCGTTCTACGAATAAACTTCTAAGAAATTCCGTAAAAATGGTCAAGTGAGCTCCTAAGAAGCTCCCAAACAAAAATGTATAAACATTCTATGAAGGAACTCCTAAGAAGTTCCATAAAAATGATCAAACAAGCTCCTAAGAAGCTTCAAAGCAAAAAGTAGTAGCATACTACGAAAGAATCCTAAGAAGTCCCAGGAAAATACATAGTGAATAACGACAACAAGAATAAATAAGAAAAAGAGGACATTTATTAAAAAAATCATAACTACATTGTCTCGATTAACTAACACAAAATTAATAAAGAAAACATTAAGGTAGGTCAAGCACTTCCCCCTCTTGAAAGAGAATCATCCGAAAGAAGAATATCCTAATAGGAGAGATGAGGTCAGCCACTCCCCTTCTTGAAGAGGAGTCATCCGGAAGAAGAATTTCCCAAAGGAGAGAGGAGGTCAAGCCCCTCCTTCTCTTGGAGGATAGTCATCCAACAAGGGAGAATCTCAAGAGGAGAGATTAGGTCAAGCACCTTCCCCTTCTTGAAAGAAAGTCATCTCAAAGAATTCCTCAAGAAGGAGATAGGATATCAAGCCCCCCCCCCCTTGAAGGAGAATCATCCGAAAAAGGAGAGCCTCAAGAGGAAAGAGAGGATCAAGAACATTCCATCATCCGAAAGAAAACCACAAGAGGAGAAAGGAGGTCGAACACTTCTCCCTCCTGAAGGGTGTCATCCCAAGGAAAAGAACCTCGAGTAGATAAAGGAGGTTAAGCGTAGCGACGCGACGCGATTTGACGAAGTACGATGCGGTCACAACACGACATAGCACGATGCAACACTACATGGTGCGGGGCGATGTAATACAAGATAGCACAACGCGACAACGACACACATCTCTAAGGCAGTTGACTGCCTCGACCAGCATTCGATCAAAATCGATGGCCTCAACCTGGGACCTCGACCACCTTGACCAAGTCGAGCGTGCCTCGACCGCAACCAAGTTAAGGAGACATGCCTCGACCAAGTCAAGAGTGCCTCGACCGCATCCATGTTGAGAAGACATGCCTCGACCGTGACCAACGTCCCTCGACCACGACCAAGTCGAGGAGACATGCCTCAACCAAGTCGAGCGCGCCTCGACCGCGACCATATCGAGGAGACATGCCTCGACCGCGACCAAATCGAGGAGGCATGCCTCGTCCGTGACCAACTTACCTCGACCGCGAGCAAGTCGAGGAGACACGCCTCGACCAGGACGAGCGTGCCTCGACCACGACCAAGTTGAGGAGACACACCTCGACTTGGGACCTTGGCCAGTAGCAACACCACTATACTGCGACCCCCTACTCCCAATGATTTTGTCCGACATGTCATGACCCAACTCGGATGGCCGCCTAGTCGACCCACAACTACGTTGACTCATTAGAGATGAATTGACATAACTCAACAAAAAGAAATAAATCAAAATAACGCGAGAAGAGAATAGATGATACCTCTTCTAGCCATGAGCCCAAAGAAGATGGAAGCAGATTAAATGACGATGGCCATTGATTGCATCTCCCTCAAAGCTCAAAACAAAGTCTAACAAGGGACTCAAAGGATCGATCCTACGCTCAAACATGACATACGAATTATAGTTAACTCCTTTATATTTTACTAAATATTTAAGAGTTGGGGGGCTGTTGATGGAAGAAAAATAAATCCTTCATAAAGGGAAAGATCTCTCCAGCAAGGAAAGAAAACATCTCCATAAAAGAAAGAATTGAAGTCAAACATGCCGAATTACTGCAATTTATCAAGTTACGAGAATACCCCTAGTGAATCATTCATAGCCGTGTAAAATGGGTAAGTAAAGGATGAAAGAGTACTTTACATTCACCTATCCTTTATAGCGTACATTAGGAATAGTATAAATACCCCCCTCATTTGAGAGGGAAGGGGATTTTTGGAGATCCTTGTAAGCTTCCTAATGTAAGTGTGTTGAGTTGCATTACTTCAATAAAAATTAGTTGACATTGCTTTTTTGCGACATCTGTAATGTTGCTTCTCCCACTTCTCTTCTTCGTTGGAGAGAGGCACCCCTGCAAAGCTTTAGCAAAACCTACCTCCTTTCCCAAATTCTCAGAATTTAGCCTTATGCCGTCGGTGACCTCCGCTGGAAAGAGTGCCGACAATCGCAAACGTAGATAGATTGCAGCTTGCAATAGTTGGCCTGGGGCTAGGATTTCAGAATTTTGATTTGGGGAGAAATTTGTCATGAGTTGAGGAATGGGAAGAGTGAAAGAAATTGATGTAATGACAAATTTTTATATATTATATAAAAATAATAAATTCAAATAATGGACAAAAATTGTACTAGGACAAAGTTAGTGGATTAAAATTACATCAGGATAAAGTTAGTGGACTAAAATTACACCTGTTAAAAAATAAGTTCACGTCATCAGACACGTCAGATGATGACATGGTTTATTTCACCGGAAAAATATTGACACATCAGCAATTTCCGATCAAAATGCCATTGTAGTACCTGATTGACCCATTTTTCAAAGTTAGTGTAGAAAATGTGATCATTATCATAGTTAGTGGACTAAAATTGAACGAGAGCCAAGTTAATGGACTAAAATTTTTTTTTTCCCAGTAAAAATTATTTTGCCCCCTTGAACTATTCTTGATGTAACAATTACCCCTGAACTAATAAATATGACACTTATCTTCTTAGTTGGATAAAAATGCCCCTCATGCTTTGACAATCATGTTATTTTTAATGTATTTTAGTATTTTATACATTAAATTATTATGAAATTATTTTCTGGTTAATTTTTTTAATAAATTAAAGATTTAAATTAAAAGTGGAGTATGAATTAATATAGAGTAGATACACAATAAATATAATATAACCAATAATTCATATATGCTTTATATATATATATAATATATATATATATATATCCTTAGTCAAAAGTTCAATATCCTTAGAAAAAAATAAATAAATATTATTATTATATTTTTTATAGAAAATATATTCAAAAAATCGATATGTAATTATTTATTTTTATCTAAAAGAATAAATTGTTAATAACTTAATTTTATAACAAAGTTAATAAAAAAGTTTTATGATTTTTTTTTGTGTAGTTATTGTACTCATTCATGACTTAACATTGAACCTGTAAAATATAATAATAATCAACTATTTAATTCACTAGTTACATTTTACTATATTATAATTAAAAAATATTTTTTAATTAAGAAAACTTTAATTAAACTTAAAATGTAAAATTACTAAAAAGAATTTCTTTGAACTAATATATATATGTATAATATAAGGGCAAAATTGTCCATAAATTTAATTTTAGGGTAAGTGTTATATTTGTTAGTTCAAGGAGTAAATGTTACATTAAGAATATTTTAGGGGGGCAAAGTATATTTTACCTAAAATATATTGCATATTATGTATTTTGATATATATTAAAACTTACAAATGGATATAAAAAATATAAGTTAATTGTTAGGCCTTGTCAATTTTAAAAAGTACAAGAGATTATAAATAGAGTTTAAAATACAACATAAAATTTATGTGTCATATTAAATAGTTATTCTAAAAATAATTAAAATTTACTAAATTGTTGTTTAAGCTTGTTGATCTCACTATATATATATATATATATATATATATATATATATATATATAACATATATATAAAAATAACAATAAAAATAATTAAATTTATTCAACTATCGTCATCATCATCATCAGTATTATTATTATTATTATTATTATTATTATTATTATTATTATTATTATTATTATTATTATTATCATCATCTTTAAATTAAGTCATAGGAATCATCAAATTTTGACATAAATTTATAAGTAATAAAATAAATTGCATACAATGTATATATCTTGATACTAATATAAAACTCACAAATAGATACAAAAAAAATCATAATTTAATTTTTAGAATTTGTAAATTTGAAAAAGTATAACATATTACAAATAGATATTAAAATATAACATAAAATTTATATGTTTCATATTAGATATTATTTTAGAAAAAAATTAGAATTTACTAAATTGTTGATTAAGTTTGTTTTTGTATAAAGATTAAATGTATAAATAAAAGTACCATATATTTATTATTATCTAAAATAAAATATATGATATTGATTAATAATTATAATATATGGTCAATTTTGAGTATAAAATTAATAAAGTATTGAATATGAAATTAAACACACACAAATTTTAAAAAAAAATAAAAAAAAATTAAAAAATAAAAAATAAAAGCTCACAAGCCGAAGCAGAGGAGATTGAGCTCGAATTGGAATCAAGCTCAAAATCGAGCCAGTTGGAGTCGTCTGCCGCCCCTATATATATATATGTATGGGAAATGATTACTAGAATGTCTTTTGTCTTCTCCCATATTGAATTTGTTAGGAACTTCCAACTTGTTATCGTGAGCCACTTGTTACCTTTGAATGGACAAGTTAGATGGGTATGTTTTGTTGGAAAAGCCTCACACCCGCGCTTATCCTAATTCGATTTTTTTAACTTTAGCTTTTGAAATCGCGAATATCCATCACAAAATATCTATCCATTTTGACTAAGTCTAAACTATATCTTTTGATTTGGTAAAACCAGATACATGTCATCAGAAGTGAGGAAATCGAGGTGAAAGTTGGCCAAAGATCTCCTCTGAACCGAGGCTTCTTTCACTTCGTTCTTCATCCTCTCTCTTCTCTTCTTCTTTCTTATTGTGTTTTGTTTTTTTTTTTTTTTGCTTTCCGAGTGAAAAAATTAGTCTTTTATTTTAAATCTCTGCCACAAATGTATATGTCGAAGACTAACTGTGTTAACCTTGAAGCGTGAATAATTTTATATGATTGCACAACGATTTTACTAAAATTTGGCTTTCTAGGTAGTAGATTTTTTCACAGCACAACATTATAAATTCCTACAATCTAAATTAAAACCAAATACTCGTATTGGCTATACGATTCTTCCTACATCAGAAGCCCTCCCCGATCTGTCGAAATTGGAACCATTAGATGAATCCAAACCAATTTCAAGCATTGGTCACAGAAACTTCTCATTTTCTTTGAGCAACTAGAAGTAGATTACGTGATATTCTCAAGTCCACCCGAAAATCTACCAAACACTTATACTGTGCCCACAACTCCAATCACTGCTCCATCGATCAAGATAACCAAGAAGGCTGACCAGGAAATCAACACGAAGTTCGATAAGGATAAGCAGATCGTTTGAGGTTATATCCTTAATCACATGACGAACTCATTGTTCAATTTGTTCATGAACTAAAAAAGTGAAAATGTGATTTGGGATACGTTGGAGACAAGATATAGGGCTGATCATGTGGGAAGAAATAAGTACGTGGTTGAGAAGTGGCTATAGTTCAGGTGGTCGACGGTAAGTCCATAATGGACCGAGTACATGGGTATGAAAACTTTGTGAAATATGTGTTCAGTAAATACATGAAGAAACGTGAGGTCCTACATGCCAATGTCCTCCTTGAAAATTTTCCACCTACCTGGAATGACAACATAAATCATTTAAGACACAAGAAGATAATCTTACACTTCAAGAGGTGATCAACAACATGAGTACGAAAGAAGCAAATCACTTGAAAGACAAGCAAAACTCTATCTCTTCTCTTTATGTGCTAACTTAGTTGAACCTGTTTGATCCTCTAAAGAAATATTTCAACACAGAGCAAAAATTCCAAAAAGGCATACAACAAAAGTTGTTTAAGGAAAGTGATGGGAAGATCCAAAAGAACAAGCAGCTCTACTACTATTGTAGAAAATCATACTACAAGGAGTACCAATACTTTCAGAGGAAAGATCAACATATGACAAATAAGAAACCAACATCTTAGGCCACTTCACAAGTCAACCTCACCGAAAATATGGGATCTTTGTTGTCGTAGTGATGGAGCCAAACCTAGTAGAGAACAAAACGAACGTGTTCGGCACCGAAGCATTTATGTTCCAACAATGCACTGTTCCAAGTACCTGAAGCATTCGATAGTGAATGCATCTTCACGATAAATTCCACTACTCACGAGTTTTGGGTAAAGAAAATATTCTTTTCAAAATTACTTAATTACGGCAAAACTCTAGCTTTAGATGATGTGTTGCATGTGCCCTCACCGCAGGAATTTAATTTCTTGCAATTTTCTTAATAAGGTTGGATTAAAAATAGTATTACATGATTGTAATCACCAATAATGTTGTTTTTGTAGGCAAAGGATGCATGTCAGATGGATTGTTTGTGCTAAATACAATGCCTAATATTTCTAATAAAAGCTCGTCTAATTTTGTTTATATGGTTAAAACTATTGATATATGCATGCTTGAATTGATTCATTTGGATCTAGCTGATTTAAAAAATATACTAAGTAATAGTGGTAAAAGATAATTAGTTTTTTTCGTTGATGACTTTTGTAGATATACTTGTTAGAATAGGTAACCAGATTGCCAATAAGATTGATTGTTTTAGTATTCATCAATCTTTCAAACTAATACTGATCAGATGAATGGAGTAAGTATTCATCATTGGGTCATGTGTTTGTTGTGCTTACTATTTACATTGAATGATGTTTAAATGTCACAATAGATTTTCACAAATCAAAGGTTAAACCCATGGAGTTAGGTTGCACATAGGTTCGCCTCTATGAAGCCAGCTTCTAAGAGTTGGTTTCAAATATTTTATGTCGATGACCTCGAGACAAGGCATCGAGAGTATTGTAGAGACTTGCACTATGTAGTTGCAATGTCCTGCTTCATTAGTAGGAGGCATAGGTCATCTATGTAGCTTTAGTAGGTTGGTTGGCAAGGTAGTCAACTGACTGAACAGACTTGAGGTAATCGCCATATTGAAGCCTTGAAGGCTTGTCGTTATAATTGGAATTCTCCATTCTGATAGTAACAGATTAGTCAATGGACTTGAGAAATCATAACAATCGCGTGCATACGGAAACTGTATCTTGGATCTGGCGAGGCATGACTATGTCTTAAGACATGCTAAATACAAGCTTCGTCCAGTACAGTTGGAGTATGTAGCGGGACGGTGGATTCCAGGAGAGAATCTACCCCTATCAGAATTTGACAGTAGTTCTCCTATACTCTTTGAGATGGTTTAGACTCTCAAAGTCTTTGGCCGAAGCGATTGATCGATTAAGGATGTGTTTCCTAGATTGGATTAATAGATTAAACAATCTCGAGTAAGAAGCATAATTGCTTAGTCAAGGATGAGAACTAACAATCAATTCCATGCTATAGGCTAAGGTCGTAAGACAGTTGACAGTAGGACCATACTCGTACAGAACTCGGAGACTAAATGTTCACCCCATCATTCACCTACTCTCTATTGTCATGGGTCGTTGCTAGACAGCCACCCATGGTATTGGGCATTTATGATTATGAGATAATCAGAAATAATTTATTTTATTTTATTTATTGATTACAAACTCAAGTCTAGCTATGGGTGAATTTAAAGGATCAAACACAAATCAATGTGGAAGTGATAAAATTAATTTAAAATTAATTCTGGAAGAAATGAATTAATTTAATTGGATTAAATTAATTCGTGGAGAAAAATAAATGATTGGATCATTTATTTAGAATAATCCATTGGATGGTTGGTCCAAAAATTAAATTAATTAGATTAATTAAATATGGCTTTAGCCTTTTAAATTAATTAATTAATTTAAAAGAGGCTTTGACCACTTAATTGGTTGGATGATTAATTAGTAGGTGTACTTTTCTAATTAATAGATTGAATTTATTAATTAGTGGATACGGGCTTAAATTAATTAGTTTGACTAATTAATCATTTGGGTTTGAGTAATAAATTAGATTTATTAATTGAGTATTTTGGACTTATGTGAATTTAATTAGATCAAATATGCACATGAATTTTTTATTATTTAAGTATTTGATTGGATCAAATAATAAACTCAATAAATTAAGAATTAAGCTTGATTAATTTAATGAATAAATTAAAACAAGCCCATTTTGAATATATTAAAGCCCTAACCACAAAAAGAAAGAGTTAGTGGCTAAGCGGCCTACTAGAGAGAGCACTCGACCACAACATCTTTGTGTTGCAGATGGATGATGCATTTTTGAGTAAGAGAAAAGCGTGGTGGCTAATTAAAAAGCCAGAGAATTGAATTCTCACAATTGAAAACAACTTTCTCTTACCCTCACGACATACTACACGGCCATATTGTTGTTGGAATGTGGAGGTGTATCTTTCTCTTTAGAACATAAAATCTCTCTCTCTCTCCACTTGACATGCCTATCTCTCAGTTTTTCTCTAAAGGAAAATTTGAAATAAATTCTTTACTTCTCCAATATACGTGTTCTCTTTGAATTAGATTCAAGTTGAGAACAAGAAAAATATGAATACAATAATTAGTAATGTATTTTCAAATTTATTTTTTCATGGATCTAATTATTTTTTGTAAGAGGGTTGGATCCATCTTCCTGATGTGGTGTGAACTAGTTTTAGAAGGATTCTACACTTGAATCTTCTAATTGAATGAATCTGGAGAAGGAATTGTTGTCAATGTGATTGAGTAGCCGATCATAAAATGAGAAAAGGCATATTTTTGGTTACATTTTCTATTCCTATTTATTTTTCCCTTGCCACATTATTAAACACACATTTATTTTATATGTTTCTACATTTTATTTGAACTGAACGCCCAGGAATAATCAAAGGGTACACCCCTTTGATCTGATTTTAATTCCATTATCGTTTTAAATTACCGTTATTTCATGCTTCCGTCTCATTGCCAGGCTGATCCACTTCCTTCCAATACAAAGATTTATCTATGAAAACAAAAGATGAAGTGACTGAAATATCTTCAAAATATTAATTCAAAGTTGAAAACCAACTAGATTTAGAAAATTAAAAAGCTTAGGTTTGATAGATAACGAATATGTCTCTTACTTGCTTAGGAATTTTTTGAAACTAATGGTATTATCAATGAGACTAGTACACTTTATATACCTCAACAAAATGACATAGCTGAATGAAGAAATAGAATCCTAAAAGAAATGATGACGCTATGCTACTAAATTTTGGTATGTCTAATAATATTGTAGGAAGCGGGTTGGCCCGAGAAGCGCGGCGGAATTCAGAAAAATAAAAAATTAACAAAATCAAAACGTAAAAACTTGATCAAGGGGTATACCATTGATCCTTTTCGGGCATTCAATCTAAAAAAGCAATAAAGTACATGCCAAGAACATAAAAACAAAAACTGAGAGGGCGCAAGAAATGTAAACTGTTATCTTACTCTCATCGTTTTCTTCAATCGGCTTCTCGCTTTGACTTCCTTTCAATCGGATCTTCCTCCACTAGATTTTAACCTTTGAAACCCTCTAAACCATCCACACCAATCACCGAGGATCTTCATTTTCTCGCACTATCGAGAAAAGAAAGGGAAGGAGAAAATGTAAAGTACGTAACGGTTTTGATTTTCTTTCTCGTTCCTTGTTTTATTCAAAAGAACCAAGAAGAACAAGATGGAGAGAGTATGGGAGAAAGAGAGCATGAAATTTCCTTTTAATTCTGTTTTGGATAAGAGAGTGTAAAAGTATTTTAACCTAGTCACAACACTCTAGATAAGACCTAGCTTACCCTAACTCTCCATCCACAAGCCCTAGCCGAATTTTTCAGCATTCCAACACAAAAAATTCATACATATCACCCTCTAAAATTAGCTAACCTTTTAATTGACCTAGACAAGGTCAAACCGAGATGTGGGCTTGGTCTAAAGTGGACTAGGCTCTCATAGATTAAGCCCACTTTAGACCAAGCCCGACTAGGCTCTCATAGATCAAGCCCAAGTCTAATGGACCTAAATTTAAATTTAATTTAATTTTAAGTCTATCACTATAAGTCATTTAATCCAATTAAAAGATCCAAGCCCACTCAAACCCAACTAAATTAATTCAATTAATTTAAAAGGCCTAAATTAAGAAATGAACTACTTCAAATAATTAATATTTGGAAAAATCTATGAATTTTTGTATAAATGATCGAATCAGTTAGTCTCTCTTCAAGAAATTAATTTAATCTAGTTAAAACAATCTCTACCTTCCAGAGTCAATTCTAAATTAATTCCATCACAATTTGGTGATTATGGTGTGACTCTTTAGGTTAACCTTCAGCTAGACTTGGACTTGTGTAACCAACATAATTAATTAAATTAAATTAAATTAAATTAATTATTTTAGATTATGCCATAATTAGACATAGTCCATTATCGTGGGTGGCCTTATAGCAATAGTCCATGGCACTAGAGACTAAGTAAATAATGCGTGAACGTTTAGGCTCTGAGTTTAGTCCATATGCCTTAGTTTAGGGCATAAAATTGGGTGTCGGTTCCCATACTTGATTATGCATTTATGCTTCATACTTGAGATGTATTTACTCTAATGATCCTCGTAGGAAATCTCTTCCGACTCAATCAATCGCTATGGTCCTAGACTTAAAGAGTTTAAGCCATCTCATAGCGCGTAGGAGATCCCATTGTCATAATACTGACAGGGGTCAGATTCTTTCTTGGAATCCATCTTCTTTGCTACATACTCCAACCGTACTAAACAAGGCTTATGATGACCGTATCTCACGATATAGTCACCAATCTCCAGATCCAAGATATAGTCTATGTATGCACGTGATTGCCATGATTCCTCAAGTTCGAGGACGAATCTCGTACTATCGGAACTGAGAATACCAGTCTTACCGACAGCCTCTTAAGGCTTCCATATGACGATCCCATGAGTCAATTCAGTCAGTCAACTACCTTGCCAACTAACCCACTAAAATTGCATAGACAACTTACATCTCCTGCAGATGAAACACGACCGCAGTATCCAAGTCTTTATAAGATACTTGATGTCCTATCTCGAGGTTCTCAACTTAGAATATTTCAAACCGACCCTTAGAAGTCGATTTTATAACTGCCAAAACCTATGCGCAACCCAACTCCTGTAGGCATTTTGTTGTGACATTGAAACATTGTTCAACGTAAGTGTTACGCACAACAAAAAATACAAAGCCAATATGATGAACTCTTACCATATACATCATTTCAATATTATTTTGACGAAGATTGTCGAATAGAAAACAATCAATCCAACTGGATTTTTAGTCACCTATTCCAACAATCTTCCACTTGACCATTAAGCCAATTTCCATATTGCTAAAACTTTTCTTAGTATGAACCACCTATGATACCGGCTCGGTCTCGTGGGTCTATTATATTTTCTACTAGAGCTACACAGTCCAACCGAATACCTCCTTCACTATTGCTACCTACAGATGATAGAAGAATGATTTTGATCTCTTTGCTAGAGAAAATCAAAATTCATTTTGGCAAAAAAATAATCAAAGAGAACTACATTATTAATTAGTGATTCTCTTTATCAAAATTTTCTACAACTCTACACTTTATCCTAGATGAAAGAGAGCAAGAGAACAAGAGGGATGGGAGGGAAAGATGGGGGTAGCCGAATTATTGTGGGACTAGGGGAGAGTTAATATATATTACTTGTATGAAAGAGTAGAAATATGTCTAGATGCATTCCGCTCAATCTTACAATATACAACCCCCTTTCTACACGGTATGATCCGGTCATATCATATAAATGGTGTATGTATATATATATGTATTGCTTGTATGGGAGAGTGAAAAATGTGTTTAGATACATTCTACTCAATTTCATAAGGGAAGCCCCCACTTCTACATGGTATGATCCAATCATACCATATAGAAAGAAATACCATGTATAGCCAAGTTGCACTTTCCAAATTGAAACTTGGTCAACTCTAGTTTCCAACAAGAAAAGTCAACCCTATAGCCAATAAGCCTTCATCTATAATACGCGGGCACTCGAAAAAATTATCCAATGCAACTATGAACGTTTTTGTCGTGTCTGAAAATTAAAACACAAATAAAAATATATATATTTGAAGGTAAAAGTGGGTACAATCCCTATTTAATCCTGATTCTTCTCTTCAAGAATGTATTTGACAAATTCAAAGGTAAAATCTTTTTGTAGATCTCCTTTTGACTTGGTTTGAAGTTCTATAGTGTTAATTCGAGAGCTTATACTAGTAATCCTGAATTAAATGCTATAATCTTGACTTTGGATTTGTGGATTCGGAAGTAGATTTCCCCCTTAGATTTCCTTGAGGATATATCTAAAAATTTATAACGTTAGTTCAAGGGCTTAACGCCTGTAATTCAAATTAAATGCTATAATTTGTGTGCACCTTCAATGAACGGCTTGATACCTTTGACTTGGCTCCTAATGGTATCAGAGCCATGTTATTGAAGTTGTATTGGATAATTCAACAGTATTTTGTTTATCTGCTTAATATGCAATATTTATTTGATAATAATATTAATCATATAAAGAATGCTAAGAAATACGAATATGAAATTCCTAAAAGTTTACATCAATTGAATAAATGGACAATTCCTAAAGTGAATCCTAGGCTAATTTATAATTTTAGAAGATTTGATTTTTTGAAAATTAAGTAGGTAGTAAAAACTACTGAAGAATCTATTACACTTGATAATGAGGAAAAAGTAATAAAACTTTTGGATACTATGGATATAGGGCATTACCAAAAAGAATATAAATTTCTACATATAGGTCTTGTACAAATAACCTTTAAGCCTCTAACATTAGAAGGTTTACTAGAGAGTTTTTAAGCTGCTTTAAGAGATGCTAGGAGTAGATTGGAAAAAATCTCTAATAGGAATAATACAATCTAGTCTGGCCCATAGACCAGTATTCTTTAATGTTTACCCAAATTTACAATTTTCATTGTCTGATGTAAATATACTTGATACATTAACATTAAATTTTATAAAATACTATAAAACTTCTCAAACACTTAATCCTAATTGTAGGACACAAGATAATAAATCTCTTGAACAAAAGTCCTTTTTCAAATAAATTTACATAATTCACAAGATAATAAATCTCTTGAACAAACAGTCTTTTTTTAAACAAATTTACATAACTCAAGAATTAATACTAGGAGACACATAAAATAGAGTGAAATAGAATTTCTGGAACATTGGATAATTGAAAAGAAACTCCCTATTAGGAGTAATACTGAGAGCACATATAAGAATATTATGTAGAATCCAGAAGGAAATGTCATATTAGACTTTGTTAATTAATCAAAATATTTAAAAGTAACTCTTCAAGATATTCTACAAGGTCTTACATCTCGCCGGTAGAGGTAATAACCCCATTTAGAGAACCCACATCTCAAATCAGAGAATAAAGTAATCTAAATGATTCCAATTATAATAAGGTTGAAGAAATAAGAATACAACCAAATAATATTGTTAAAGGTATCTATAAGGATCCCAATTTAAATGAAAAATTAACTTCAGAAACAAATTTTTGCTTATAAATGAATATACCAAATCTAATAGATTTTAAAACAGAAACTCCATTTGTAAATCATACAAACATAATAGATTTTAGCCCTGGATCCCTAGCTAGGAAAGACATTAAGGAAGAATTTTAGAAAAAAGATGGGAACCATTTAGAAAATGGTTTTTTGAAAATTTCCCACTGGAAAAATAGAATAAGATAGCAAATCAATTTTATAAGGAATTAGCCAAATGGAATAAGAAATTTACTTTTGTTCCTTCGTTTATAACTATACATTCAAAACAATATATGAATGTGGTAGAAAGAAAATACTTTCTGAGAAATGGAAAAAGTACAAAATTTCCCCCTCAACAGCCTTTCAAAATGAATTCGAATGAAATCGAAACAAATTTTAAAGCATTTTCTAAATTAATTGAAGATGACACTTTAATGATTACAATAACACAAATAAATGAATTATTGAAAAAATAAAGTTATGCCATTTTATACTTAAATATTATAGAGAACAAATTATTGAACTAAATAGTAAAATTGATAAGGTTATTGTTTGGCAACGAGAAATTAGATCAAATAAAGCCATATTTGAGGAAACAAAAAAAGAAATTATTGTTAGACCCTCAATTCAACCGCCACAAGATATTGCAGGTTTTAATTTAAAATCAATAAGGAAACTTGAAAAATTACTTAATAAAAAATTTACGATTGAATACTTTAAATAATGACATAAACTCTCAAAATTATAGAGAGAAATTCTCGGAAGAAATTAACAAATTAGAGAAATTTGCTAGGAAGCCAATGTATACTACATTTTATTATTCTAGACCAACACCCCATGATGTTCTTTAGGAGGAACAAGAGATAATTGACCAAAATAGTTATAACGGCAAACAAATTTATGAATGGAATATTGATGAATTCACATAAAGATAAATTTATAATACTATACATAGAATGATGATGCATATCACTATCTGTAAAAGAAATAATAATTCTGATAAAGCTATTGCTAAAATGATTAGAGCAGGATTCACTAGCCAATTAAAAGAATGGTGGAATAATTATCTCAGTCAAACTGATAAAGATGAAATATTAAATACAGTAAAGTTTGAAAATAATATCTCAAAAGAAAAAGCAATTTATATATTAGCTATTAATATTATAGAACATTATACAAAAAGATGGTCAGATAATAGTGAAAATACCAGAACATTATTGAAGAATTTAAAATGTAAAACTTTGACTTTGTTTAGATGGTATAAAGATATTTTCCTTAGTAGAGGTATGGAACTCCCAGAGTCAAATGATCCTCATTGGAAGTTTAAATTCATAAATGGCCTCCCTCATCTTTTTGCTGAAAGAGTTAGAAATACCTTGCAAAAAGGAGAGATACAAATTAATTATAATCAATATACTTATGGAAGTTAATTGGAACTTGCATCAAGAAGGATTAAACTTATGTAATGAAATTAACGACCGACAATTAAAAAATAAAATTTAACAAAGAAAAGTTAATTAGGACAATTTTGTGCTCAATTTGGGATAGAAATAAAACCATACAATAAGCCAAAAATCTCTAGGAATAGAATCCAGAAAATAAAAATAAAAAGAGGTATAAAAAGAGAAAATCAAGAAAAAAAAAAATAAAGATAAAGACATAGCTAGAAAAAATGAGTGGAAAACTAAAAATAATACCACAAAGAAAATAAAAAGATATTATATTTCGTGGCGAAACAGGCCATCTTGCAAATAGATGCAGAAATAAAAAAAAAAAAAAAAGCTAAAAATTTGAAAAGAAGATTAATGGTCTTAATTTAGAAGAAGAAGAAAAATAAAATATACTCAATTTAATATTTTCTAAAGAGAAGGAATATTTTGAATCAGAAGAACAATATGAAGAAAAGTCTGAAGAGAAAAGTGGACTTAAAAATATCGAGAAAATTCTGAATATTCGTCAACCTCTTTTGAATCAAAAGAAGAAGAACCCTCTTGTTCATGTAGACAGGGAAAACCCGAGGAAATTCACATTAAGAATTTTATGAATTAATGATAAAATTAAAAGAGATGAGAAAGATACATGTTCTTACTGATAATAATATTATCGAATGACTTAGAAAAATTAGAGATCCTAAAGCAAGATATCATTCTTAGTAAAATTGACAATACTAATAAAGCCTCAACATCTGAATCTAACCCAATCTATAATAGAATTGTTAGTAAGCCCTTTGAACTATATATAATTACTGAAGTTAAGAGGATGCTTAATGAAAAGCATAGAATTAAAGATAATCCCTCTACTTTAGAAGATCTAAAAGTAGAAGTAGAAAAATTAAAAGAAGAAATTAAGAATATTAACATAATCAGTCTCTTACTGCTATGGTTGAAATGTTAGAAATTAGTTAGAATACAAATTAGGAAAAGAAAATATGAAAATAACTTTCTGTCCACATTAGAAATAGTCACTCGTCAAAAGTGGAATGTCCAAATTGATTTATTAATGAATAATAATTTTAGAAAAATATTTACTGCACTCATAGACAGTAACAGATATTAATTGTATTAAAGAAGGTCTTATACCTACTAGATATTTTGAAAAAATAACTCACTCTCTATCTTCTGCTAATGGACAAAAATTGAATATAAGCTTTAAAATTCCAAAATCTTACATATGTAATAATAAAAAATGTATTCCAACAAACTTTTTACCAATAAAATATTTAACTAATGAAATTATTCTTGGAGCACCTTTCCTTAAGAAAATCTTTTCAATAAAAAATATTAATGAGAAATGTATAATAAGAACCTTTTGAAGACGAAATAATAAAATTTGAATTTATCACCCCAACCAATAGATAGGGTTATCAATGAAATAAGGGATTTAATAATCTCTAAGACTAACCAAATTTGCTTTATAAAAGAAGAATTTAATTCATTACGAATAAATGAACTTCTTGAAAATCTTAAATTACAAGGAACAATTAAAATGATTCAAAATAAATTTGAACTTGAAATATGTTATGAACACCCCAATGCATTTTGGCCTAGAAACAAATATATTGTGAGCCTTCCTTACGAAAATGAATTTTCAGAAAAGTGGACCTTGCCAAAGGAATACTGAGTATTTAGAATTATGTAAATAAGAGATTAAATTCCTAATAGAGAAAAAACTGATTAGATCCTTGAAATCACCCTGGTAATGTACCGTTTTCTATGTTAATAAGCATGCAAAAAAAGAAAGAGAAAAACTTGGACTTGTAATAAATTATAAACCTCTTAATAAAGTTTTTAAAATGGATAAGATATCCGATTCCCAATAAAAAAATCTATTAGACAGATTACACAAGGCAATAATTTTCTCAAATTTTGATTTTAAATTAGAGTATTGGCAGATTCAAATAAATGAATCAGATAGATATAAAACGGCATTCACAGTCCCATTTGCACATTATGAATGGAATGTTATGCCATTCGGCATGAAAAATGCACCTTCAGAATTTCAGAATATAATGATTGATATTTTTAATCAATTTTAAAACTTTATCATCGTTTATATTGGTGACATCTTAGTCTTCTCTAATAGTATAGAATATCATTTTAAGAATTCAGAAATATTTAAAAATTTAGTTATTCCAAATGGTTTAGTAATGTCAAAATAAAAATTGAGTATCTTCCAAACTAAGGTTAGGTTCCTTGGACATCATATTGAAAAAGGAGAAATTATACCCATCAATAGATGTATTGAATTTGCGGATAAATTTTCTGATAAAATCATTGATAAAACTTAATTATAACGATTTTTAGGTAGCCTAAATTATATAGCCGCATACTATAAAATTTTTGCTAAAGATACAACATTACTGTATGATAGATTTAAAAAGAATTCATCAGAATGGACAAATGAACATACTAAAGCAGTTAAACTAATAAAACATAATGTTAAACCATTATCATGTCTATCCCTTTCTAATTCTAATTGGAAGAAAATAATTGAAACAAATGCCTTCGAAATAGGATTTGAAGGAATACTAAAACAAATTGATGAAAATAAATTAGCATATTTAGTTAGATTTCATTATTGTTATTATTATTATTATTATTATTATTATTATTATTATTATTATTATTATTATTATTATTATTATTATTATTATTATTATTATTATTATTATTATTATTATTATTATTAATATATTATTATATTATTATTGTTGTTGTTGTTGTTGTTGTTGTTGTTGTTGTGGTTGTTAATGCGTTCTATACAGTCTATGTACGTGACATTATCAAACACAACTTGAAGATCCTCGAGCTTTTCTAGGAAGGAAAGCATCTTAATCCCATGCTCTTGCACAAAGGATCCCTCAGTCATCTTAGCATGAAAAAATTATTTTCTGACCGCATATCTAATATGTCTATTCTGAACCACATAAACATCTTTCATGCGGAGCATTATCGACCCAACATCATCGTGCCGGTCGTACTATTTCTGGATGTCATTTGTCATTGACGCCAATATGATGCTACGAACCTTCTAGTTGTCCTCGTCCCACCTTTCAAACGTCACACAATCTTTAGATGTGGACCTCTTAGGTAAGGTCCTAGGAAGACTCATCCAGAATATAAATCTGATTCTCAAAATCTAGGACAATCCTTAGATTTCTATGTCAATCATTGTAGTTCGTTCCATTAAATTTGTTTGTCTGCAAAATCATGGTTAATTGATTAGACACCTACATTCAAAATGTAAAGCGAAAATTAGCAAATTGATTGTAATATTAAATACAAGTTAAGACTTGACCTTTAATAATTAACCGCTCCCACTATTTTTTTAGAAGCCCACCACTCTCAAGTAGGGTTTCGGAAAATTATTTTCTAGTGTGCTTGGGGTCCACAAACGCAATTCTCCATATTACGCTTTTACGATTCACACAAAAAAAAGATTTTGTGGGAGGTAACATCCAATGAGATTTCGAAGATATTTCGCCTAGCCTCTTCACGTGATCCTGATAGTTCCAAGAGAATCACGTTACTCATCGTTAGACCCAACACATCAACCAAATAATGATCTCAACAACCACTCCCACGACTCTTGAGAGAGGGAAATAGGAGTATATTTTATTCATTCATAATAATAATGTAGCTTTCTTCAATCCTAAATGTGCGGCGACTCGTGAGACCGCAAAATAGCAGAAGTAGCATCCATAATACAATGTCGTTGTGGATGGAAGCTTTGGAATTATCAAACTATTTGATTTAATTCAATTTTAGGCCGAATATTTACTTGAGCTATCCAAGTGAAAGTTCAAGTTGTGACCGAAACCTCATCATTACAATATTTTGCATGCCAAAATTTTAATTTTTGAGTATAAACGCATTTCAAAAGCATCATACATCAAAAATTAAAATATTCACCACATGCAAAAACAAGCTAGCAAGTTCCCAAGGATCACAAGCCCAATCGTAAGGATCTTATTGAGCCCGCAGTGAGTTTTGGTCAATCGAGGGAGTGGCCAACTATTACAAAATAGCAACCGATTATCATTCTAATGGGTTTTCTTCTTTATTCTTCTTCCGTCGTGAGCTCCGTCCAATGGACTTGGGCCTACATCTCCATTGAAGCTAATATTTATTCAAAAAAATAAAATCTTACAATTGAAATCAGAAACCTCAATCAAAAGTTACGGGGAGTACATAGAGAGGGAGAAAATAAATATTATTATTTCAAGGCTAAAAATGAAAGAAAAGAAGTGAAAACAAAAAGGCACACAAGCCTCAATCAACATAAAACTAAACCATACATTCGGTCAATAGGCTTTGTGATCATCCCCATGTTTATCCAATAAACAACAATTAACAATTTTATATCATTATGGACATGATAAACAAATAAATACAATCCATGTATTTAACAATTGATATCCAACATCAAATATTAAAAATATAATTAAATACAGAAAATAACATATTAATAAGGCAACTAAAAATGGATATCAACCTTACATCCAATGTACAACAAATAAGTTTTGTCTGAAAATAATTTCCAAATTAATTTAAGGTAAAATTTAATTTTAAAAAAATCCAATTTAACTAGATTAAAATTTGTAAAAATAAATCATTTCATAAAATTAGCAGAAATTAGAAAAAATATATATTTTTTTAAGAAAAATAGTACAAAACATCCCAACTGTCGGACCAGCAGATGGTTGTCCACTACCAGTCGTGTGCGTACTGACGGAAGCCCGCAAGCGCAGGAAGCCCGTGTGGTGCCCTTCCGACAAAGCGGGAGTGCAGGTCAGGCAGTGGGCAGGCTACTACTGCCTGTCAGCACCCAATTGCGCCCCTTGCTGGCCAAAAACCAACTGGCAGGGCAGCAACAGCTATGCCGCTGCATTTTTCAATATTTTTTTTTAAAAAAATCTATTAAAAGACTGAAATAAATTATGCATTTACAGAAAATCTAATTTTAAAACTGCATAGATATCCATAATTTAAAAGCTAAATCAATACATATTTCTAAGTACATAATCATGCTTAGAAGCCATAAAACATGCTTTCCAAAAGCGAATTAAACACATTGTCCATGCTCAACACATAAAAATATGTTAATCCTAAAGCCACAAAATTGAACCGAGTTCTTATACCACTAAAAGAATTGGTATGGCCCGGGAATGTGGCAGAAGCATGAAATGTAAGAATTTAAAAATTTGTTAATACAATTAATTAATTCTTGAGTTATCCATCAAATAGATTTTTCAATAACTGATCCATTCATTTATATATTTTTATTGAATTAACTCAATCCAATAAAATTAATTCGTTTCTTCTAGAATTAATTACAAATTAATTCCATAAATTTCATAGTAATTTGTGTGTGACTCTTTATATTCACCCTCAGCTAAACTTTTATTTGTGTCTAACAATATTATTAATTAAATTAAATTTAATTAATTATATTTAATTAACTTATTAATAAAAAAAATTCAGTCACCATGGGTGGTCGTCGCCGTCTCATTAAAGATTATGTGAATTTGGTGTGAACGTTTAGGCTCTTGAGTACCATAAGGTTGTGGTCCTTCCATCATCCATCTCCTGATCTAAGTCTAGGATTCAGAATTGGGCGATCATGCTCAATAACTCGATATGTGTTTGCTCTATGATTGATGTAGGAAACCATTCCCTACTCAATGAAATGATGCAGCCACAGGCTCTAAGAGCTCAAACCATCTCAAAGCACATAAGAGACTCAACTATCAAATACTAAAAGGTGATGAATTCCATCTTGGAACCCACTGTCCTCACTATATATTCTGATTGCAGGAGAAGACTTATAACAACCACATCACAGATATGGTTATCTTTCTCCAAATCCAAGATACAACCATCATATGCATCTGACGTCATGGTTCCTCAAGTCCGAAGATTAATTTTGTATTATCAAAGTCGGGAAGTTCCAATATACCGATCAAGCCTCTAAGACATTAATATGATGACTTCCAGCGAGTCAATTTTGTCGGCTTGACAATCTTCTCAACTACCCACTAAAATTGCATAGACATCCAATGTCTATCGCAGATGAAACATGACACTCATCCAATAAATGCAATATTTAGTGTAAGTCTCAATAGAACTTTCGATGCCCTATCCCGAGGTCCTCGACTTGGAATGGTTCAAACCCAACCCTTAGAAGTTGGTTTCATAGCCGTCATCCAATGCGCATAAACTACATAGGTTGTACAATTTGGTTTGTTGGTTTTGTTGTGATGTTAAACATTTAAGCACAATTAGTACGCACAATAAATACAATTGCCAAATAATGAATAATCACTTTATTCATAAACAATGTTACAATTACATCAAAATTGTCAAAATAGATTACATAAAGACTAATCAAATTGGTTTTCTGGTCACTTACTAATACAATCAAGCTTTTCTAAGACGCATAATAAAAAGGCCCAATGTAAGGAATAAATATGAAAACTCCTAAGAAATTCTCATACAATAAATAAATGTACGAAGTCAAAAGACTAAGATAAATATAAACATGTTGTGAGAATACAAAACCCATGAGCATTAAAGTTCAAACCCAAAATAAAGTTAACATAAAAGTAGCGACAAAGTGTTTTCTATTCATATAACATTACCATCAAGAGACATTATCTCGACCCTCAACGGGTGAGGCTAAGGCTTGCAATTATGCTCTCGCTAAAATCAAATTAATAAATTGGCTTCTAACGAAGCAATTTTTTAATTATATTTTTATAATGAAACTAGCTACAGCAACTAGGCTAACTCATTTTGAAATTATTCTCATACTTCAATTTAATCTTAATTATTGGATCTTGAATTTATAAAAAAAAAAATCAAGGGTTTAGATTTAACTAATTTTAAATATGTACTATAAAAAACTAAAATTATTATTTCAAAAAAATATATTAAATAAAATTAACCCCACCCACCTCCACCTCCCCAAAAACCCCACCGCGGCCCTCCCTACCCCTAGCCACTGGGCCCTCGCCCCCACTCCCACTTGTCTCACCGAACACACCATCGTCCAAACCTGCATTGTTGTGGGCGATGACGACCGCCCAGATTGGGGGCAGCGCAAACGTCACCCAACACAGATTTGGGCAACCTCTCCGTCGGCCCCAATCTAGGAGACCGTCGTCGCCCACAATAGCATAGATCTGGGCGGGGTGGTCGCCTCAATTGAGAGGTGACAGCTTTTTTTTATTTTTTTTTAGTTTCTAAATTTAATTTTAAAAAGACTAAAAATTTAAATTTAAAATAATTAAATTTTTTAGTTTCAGCTTTAATACTTATTCTTAAATACATAGAATGTGCCCCAAATATTATTTAAATACATAGATAATTTATTTAAATATTTTAGTAAATATTAATTTAAATTAGTTTGTTATATATAATTTTTATAATTATTAACATTTATATTTGTCAAAATATTTTAATTTGAACTAAATTAAATTATAAAACCTTTTATATTTTTTTCATATTTTTAAGTAAATATATATTAAAAATATTAATTTTTAAGATAGATGAAAATATAAAAAAAAATACTCAAAACGAGTTAAAGATAGTCAAGTCAAATATATAGAGATTACAAGGGCGTTTTCATCCAGAATGCCAAAAAATGAGATCAAAAGCAAGTGAAAAATACTCCAAAACTCACAAGGAGCGCATCTAATGCACCTTATATTAATTATTAATGAAAGGGGTATTCTTTTGCTGAGTTTTACAATTTGCAAGGGGTATTTTAGACTATTTCCTAGACACAGAGAGGTTTTAGCTATTTCAACAAAACAAGGAGTAAAATGGATTTTAGCCTATAATTAAATCAAAATAATGAATTTAAGCAAATAAATAATGGGTTTGGCAGTCTTAACACCCATCACGAACACATATAAAATCCATGGTGCAACCTAATTTTATTAAGTTAAATTAAAACATGCGTAATATGTTTTGGTAAATTTATTTCTTGTAAAAAATATGAAAAAAAATTAGAACATATGGAAGTAGTAAATGTAGTAAACTTGATCAACATTAAATTTAATTAATTAAATCATGGGGTTAGACCCATTTAAGACCCATCATGAACTCATATAGGACTCATTACTAATCCACTTAAAAATTCATCACCAACACGTATATGACTTATAATGAACTCATGATTATAGTTTGTACTAATTTCGCTCATCAATTATATCATATTATTACAATGATTTTTTGTAAGCTAATAATAAACTAAATATGAAAAACCCATTTAGAACCCATTAGAACTAGGGGTATGCATAATTCGGTTAACCGGCCAAAACTGAACCGAAAACCAAATCAGAAATTTGGGTCGATTTTTGATTTTATTAAAAAAAGTTGATTTTCAGTCAGTTTTTTTTCCCAACGTTCGGTGACCGAAACTAACCGGAAACCAAATTTTATATATATATATATATTTAATTTTATTAATTATATTAAAATATATTATTCTATAATATATTCTATATATATATATTTTTATTTTTATTTTCTCTTTGTCCACTCTCTCTTCTTCTAACTCGTTCCTCAATCTTCAATTCTTCATTATTCAAATATTTAAAATATATATTTCACTATTTTAGTTTATATTCTAATAACAAGTTTAATCAACAATTTAGTACACTCTAATAATCTTTTTATAAATAAATATTTAATATAATCATATGAATTCTATCATTACAAACTTTACAATTTCAATCCATTACGACAAAATGCATTTATTCACTATATATATTAGAATTCAGAGTTATTTGTCAACATCTCATATTTTAGTTTTAGATGATATTAAAAATATAAATATAGTATTTGAGTTTATATTATCTAAAAATAAGTTTATGATGTTGTATCACGTAAGGTGTTTTTCATGCACTTTTATAGGTTTATTTGTCATTTATTTGATAATATCTTCTTCTTTTTTTCTTAGTTGTAAGTTGATGATCGATGGCAGAACTTCAATATTAGAGACAGATTCTCAGGCTTCCCAAGTCCAAATTGACAAGTTGTGAACTAATTATGCCCATGTCAATCATGTCACTGAACGAACACATCAATTTATTCACTATATGTATTATTTGGATATTGAATATTGAATATTGTACTATTAAATTTGAATTTAAATTTGTATTTGATTTTGGATTAAGTTAAATGAATGGATTGTTATTGTGTTCTTTTGATTTTAAATTTTGAATCGCATTGGTAAATATTTTATTCATTATACATTTTATTTTTTAGATTTTGATATTTTTGTAAATGTATTTTTGGACAAATTTGGAAAAATACTAAAATTACCTATACAATTTGTTTTTTTTTCAAAAAGTCAAATTTTTTGGTTAAAAAATCGGAAAAACCAAACCGAGTTCGGTTTAACCATGTTTTGTTCGATTTTCGAATTTTACAAATGATTAACCAAATTTAACCGAAAATTCGGTTCACTTAACCAAACAGAAACCCCTAATTAGAACCGATATAGGACCCATAATTTATTTAAATTTATTTAAACAAACCATATTGAACCAATACTAAAAAATATTAAACCGAGCCCAATCCAAAATTATGTGAGTTAGGTTGGAACCATGGTTTTAGCCCATATTGCCACCCTTAGTATAAATACCACATTCATCATTGAGATGAGAGGAAGACAAAAAGAGAAAAAGAGGTTGGTATTATATAATAGAATAATTGTGCTAAATTGCACTGCCGACTAATTAAAGTCTAGTTGGTTTCATTTTTTCCATTCACTATCCAATAAAATATAATTCAAATTTAGAGTAAAAAATTTGAAATATCTTATATTTAAAATTATCAAATTCAAATATTTACTAATACCATCAAATTTAGTGAATTTTAACTATCGAAGAGACTCATTTGTTAGACGAAAGTAAACCTCAAGGGTGTTAGATGTAATTTCCCAAACCATAGGGGGTCTACGTGTAATTACACCAAACCTCATGGGAGGGGAGTGTAATTAGCTATCTATACCTTTATATTAGCACCTATTTGGTGTCTCTCCCATTTTTGGTTTGTTTCTTTTATTTATTTTATTTTTTTACTTTCATCTAAATCCCCACTCCCTCATTTTCTTTTGATAGTTATTGTTTTTTTTTTTATAATTTTATTCATCTTTCTTTTTGTTATTTTTTTTACAAATTTAATATTAATGCATTATTTTATATGTACTTTATTTAATTATAATTTTTTTATAAAAAATTTATTTTAAATAGTACTTATAAAAATTACACACAAATAATGTTTGCCACTAATCACTAGTCCTTATAATTAAAGTATAGTTGGTCTCATTTTTGTCCATTCACTATCCAATAAAACATAGTTAAAATTTAGAGTAAAAAATTTGAAATATTTTATTTAAAATTATCAAATTCAAATATTTTTTTCCTAAAAATTTGAAATTCATTATTTTAAAAATGCAGTAATGCGTACGCAGTTTTAACACAATAAAAAGAAATGAAATGAAACCAGAAGCAAAGACAACCTCAATAACTGGGGTCCAAATCCTCTCAAACATTTAATTTTGTTACCAACTAGATAAGCTTAAATCTTGGGTTGAATTATTGTCACACATGGCGAAAAGTACAACACAAATATCTTGTCCGAAGAAAATATCTTAAGCCCTTGAGCACTACAAATATCTCCTCGATTCCTTAGATCGCTTGTCCAAGAGAAAAAACTTGACTGAGAAAATGGAGCGTATTGTGAGGCCGAGTCGCAGCGATGTTCACTTGAACGGGGAGGCAGCGGCGAAGGTGGAGGCCGCCACCCGAGACTACTTCGACCGGGCAGCGCCCAAGCGGCACACCAAGCCTCAGCGCAGTGACTACTCTTCTGCATATGTGGACGGTTTTTCATCCCATGACACTGTCATTCCTGAATACCTTCACTTCCAACATCTTGAGAAGGATGATGTAGAGGTTTGATTTTCTAGTACCGTGTGTGTTTATATGTTGTTATTATTTATAAATTCATGCTTTCATAGGGGTTTGTTGTAAGAAATGTGATCTTTTGTGGAGGCTGGTTATTATACTCGAAAGTGGAAAATTATAGTGAATATATAGTAATTTATCGCAATTTTACGAAGGTCATTGACTATTTTTTTGATAGACGAGGTTAAAATATTAATTACAGTTAAAATTATGATTAATTTTTTGCCTATGATCCTCAAGATTATGCAAATAATTAGATCATAGTAGAGATCATGATATATTTGTGGATAATTACACTTCACTCTGCTAAATTTTGATATAATTATACCTAAATTTTTTGTGATTTGAGAAATTATATCTAACACCCTTAAGATTCATTTTCGTCCAACAAATTAACCCTTATTAACTTATTGCTAATTTACTGCAGATCAAATAATTCTTTTTCGACTAAACTACCTTGTAACACTGAAAATTTACCTCCTCACATGCATTAACGCACGTGTGAAGATGTATGAGGGTAATTTGATCATTAAAATATTTATCTAACCTGTAATAAATCAGTAATAAGTAAAATGAGAGTAAATATATATATATATATATATATATATATATATATATATATATATTGATTTTTCTTAATATCAATAAATTCGCTGAATTTTGACTAATGAAATGACTTATTTATCAGATGGAAGCAAACCTCAAGGATGCATAATGTAATTTTTCAAATAAAAAGGGGTTTAAGTATAATTATACTAAAATTTTGAAAAAAAAATTAATTATCCCTAAATTTTAATTAACCAGTTACCCCGATTTAACAAACAATTGTAAAAACGATCAAAACAATACCAAAACAAAAAAAGAATGTATGTGGTTGTTTAGGGATTGAAAAATCAAACAAGTGTGATGTTTAGGGATCAAAAGTGTAATTTTCTCGATTAATTAGTAGATTAACAATATACAAGCTTTATGTTTTATTCTATGGTTAATTATATTTATATCCCATTTAAAAATACAAAATTTTACTTTCCATTATAAAATTTTAATTATACTTACACCTCGATTGAGAATTTTTCATACCCCTTTCATTCGAGTCTGGATAAAAACTATTGATGTCAGCAAAAAAAAATTATTTAAAGTTTTAATTTTAACCTTCATTCAACATTTTTTCTAATAATATTTTATATATATATAAGTAAAATGGTCTCATGTTAATAGAAACATTGTTTTTGAATAATAGGCATTGATAATAAGTAGTCGATTATAAATCTCATAAATTTTTGGAACTAACATTATATCTTATACTGCAGAAGCTGGTTTACAAAGGAGGTAAGGCTGACGAGGAGTTTGTGGAAACCGAATATTACAGTGACCTCAATGGCGTTGACAAGCAGCATCACACGGTATCATTAGCCTAAACGTCCATGCACCTTTCATTTCTACTTAATATTCTTTCTCTGCACCAAAATTTAATATTTTTCAAATATGGACTTAATGCAATTTACACTTTTTAAATTTTGCAAATAAGCAATTACCTTCTATAATTAAAAAACAATAATTTATCCTCATGTATTTTTTAAAATAAAGTAATTTACCTCTCTATCTAAGGAGATAAATTGCTTCATTTTAAAAAAAAAATACAGGGGAATAAATTGTTGCATTTTAAAAAATACAAGGAAATAAATTGCTATTTTTTTTTCCTATAGGGGGATAATTTGCTTATTTGTAATATCACATGAGAGTTGCTTGCATTTTTCTCAAATATTAAAGATAAGTTTAAAATTATTACTTAACACAAATATTAAGTGACAATAATTGTGATTTGATTGAAATTTTGATATCAGTACGAGACACAAATATGCGACATAAGATCCACACTTTGTGAAAATAAATATTCTTAGCTTTCTGGCTTTGTAATAGTATTAGAAATAAAGTACATACAGTAAAAATCTGTTCTTATATTAATAATAAATTAACAAAATAATTATTTTATTATTATATAATGAAGCTTTTCTTTCTCTTCTTCTTGAATATAACAATTTAAATCTTTTTTTTTTTTTTTTAATGTAAATCCTTTTCAATTTTGTTATATTGCAGACTGGAACAGGGTTCATAAAAGTGGATAGCATAAAAGGGAAGGGCTTCAGGCTGTCTGCAGATACTGCTACTGAATGCCACGCCTCATGCAGGGGAAATCCTGCTACTAATGAATGGATTCCTACCACTGCTGATATGGTACCGCAACAAATATTACAATCTATTCCCATTTACCCTTTTCATTTTCATCTTTGTGTCTCTTGATTAGGGTTCATTGCATTTTACCTATAAAAGTTATTAATAGGCCTTCTTGAATTAAAAAAAAAAAAATTACAAGGGGATCTGCTACATTTAACTGTTCTTAATTAGGGTTGCCTGTTTTTCTGTCTTTCTTTTCAGGTGGATTTTATCTCTGGCAAGCCCAACAGGAGTGGTTGATTTGAGTCATGTTTTTGTTGAACCATGTAATGGAGTTCGAATGTGTTTGGTAATTCTTGTTTACTAAGTTTGGGATGAAGCTTGAATCGGACAGGTTGATTAAGCTTATGGATGAATAAATATTAGCTTGAAACTGATTTTAGCTTGGATCATGTCTAAATTGAAATCCCATATCATAATTCAACTCGTACATGGTCGATACATGCTCTTCATTGTAAGTAGAGACATATCAATATGCTATTATACTAATTAGGTAATGGGAAATCCTAATCTGTATCGGGTTTAACTAGACTTTAATTAATTTTATAACAAATATAATATATTTATTTGTGATTGACGTATAATCTAAGAAAAATGATCAATCATATGATATGCTATATAATTAATTTGATTTTACTAAACTTGATTTGAGTAAAAAAAATTCAATGGGCATTGAGCAATTCATCACTGAATGTGCTAAATAAAAAAGGAAAAAATTACAATTTACACTCTTGTAATATGAGAAATAAGTAAAAAAAATTATTTAAAAAATAAAATAATAAATTATCCTTTGTGCTTTGGAAAAATGAAGCAAATTATCTGCTATCTACACCATTGATAGGGAGAACTTACTTCATATTTTAAAATACAAAGAGATAATTTATTATTTTTTATAGAAAGTATTTATTCATTTTATATATCATAATGAAGTAAATTGCATTTAACCCTTTGTAACCACTATTAAGCATTGATGCCTAAGAGATGGACTCATCTCTACATTGTCCATGATGGGACATTTTGATGCCCAACTTACAATGATATTTGATGGATTTTACTTGACATCATTCATCAAATAGAGATCTTATTTGATATCCGTTACCACAACGACTTATACGGGTCTACAAGGAAGATAAAGCAAAATAGCATGGAGAGCTATTTGATAGAATTGGCAGTGTATTGCCTACTTTCATTCTATTTCATGACCTCATAAAAGTTGGTCCAGTAATAGAGTTGATAGGGGATTAATGGAACCACTCATGAAATATAAAAATGTCCTCAGGAATGGTTAAATTATAAGGAACACCTGAAAAATTCAAGTCAGTCGGGTCAGGTCGGATTCGGTCGCTCCAGACCTGTGACCCGACTCGGGTACACGCTCTACGGATCCATCAGGTGGGGTCGCAGGTGCTTTTTGAGAGTACATCCGCCATTGCTGCAGACTTGAAGCTTCCACCTGAAGATGATGATGATGAAACAGATATATTTGATGCTGGATAGTAGTCAGAGTCGCATTTTTATTATTTTACGGATTGGTCCACGTCATATTTAAGTTGGGGGTTCGATCTTTTTTGCTGTAACAGAGATATTTTTTTCACAATGAGAGGGAGAAAGCTTTCAGCCATGGAATTCTCTTTGATTTCTCTACCTTCACGTTTCTGTTTTTCTGCAAGTTTCCACATGGTATCAGAGCCTTCTTCGTGAAGGTCTCTGCATACTGATGCTGCATCATTTCTGTAAGCAAGGACTTCAATTTTTTGTTGTTTCAGCTATGGCCGAAACTGTTGCCACAACAACAGCAACATGGAGATCTGCTGAAGATCAAAATCAATATGAAAAGGATGTTTTATTCATTCATCCTTCTGAACATTCTAGCCTCGCATTAACCTCTTCTCCGCTAGACGGTACCAATTTTCTAGCTTGGCGACGTGCTATATATGTTTCTCTCGGTACAAAGATGAAGCTAGGCTTCATAGATGGCACTTTTCCGCGACCTGCTGTAGGTTCAACAAACTTCGAACAGTGGAGGCGTGTTGATTAAATGGTGACTCGTGGATTTGGAATTCTATGTCTAAAGACATAGTGGAATCGTTCATGTATTGCGCTACTTCGAGGGAATTATGGATGGCGATACAAGCTAGATATGGTAGGAGTAACGGACCCATGATTTACCAGTTGCAGAGGGAGATTTCCTCAGTTTCGCAGCAAGTTTTGTCTCTTACTGCTTATATTACATTCCCAAAAAGCACAGGATTAAAGACTTTTGGGAACGAGCTTAGTTGTTTATAACACCTCTCGTTTACATATTAATAAGGTGCTTAACTTCCATTCTAAAAAATGATTGGACGCGAGTTACTTGTCAGAAGATGTGAATATCAGGTAAATTAGGAGCAGCATAACACTTGTTTTACTGCTCCTTCTATACAACGTCAAAATATCGACGGCCATGCTATCTTTATACTTCTTTTTGGGCGCAAGGTGTCTGATGAGACACTGTGCTATAAGCATTGTAAGCGCTGAAGTCAGATTCTTAGTGAGCTTCGCATGCTCTTTGGCGTATACGAGATCATCTTCGGAAGAGACTATTCACACTGCCAGTTTGCCTTATACTCGTTTTCTCTCTCACATTGGTCTTCAACATCCGGTCGCAGATTTTAAGCATTACGCATGCTTAGTTGATTAGAGCATTTTTGTATTCAGGTCGAGATAATACCATATCAACACGTTATTGTAGTCATAGATCTGAGACTTGGTGAACTATAGAATGCGAAAATATTGAGAAAGAATGGCGAATAAAATTAGAGTGCAGTATGGAAGTTAAAACCAGATACAGATATATGACATAATATAGGAAGCTAGTCCAAGTATGTCAATAGGCATGACTAAAAACAGGACATATGACACAAGAAGAAAGCATGTGTTATAAAGCTCTTGCTAGTCAGGTGTATCAATAACTATGACACATGGTCACAACTCACAATCTATTATAGCTTCTTCATAGTTTTATTATGCAAGATACTATATAATCTGAGACAAGAAGTATAAAAAAGGAGAAGGCGTTGTTGAGTCACTAGACGCATAAATATAGTGATATAAATAGGATGAAGGTTCATTGTCAGCACCATATATTTGCAAAATATGTATAACTAGGGGAAATGATCATGGCAGAGTTTACTTAATATTGTTTGTCCAATGAGGAAATATTAATATCCTATATAGATCACATCATCCATATTATGCATAATTATGACTCAGACTATTCATAAGAATGTTATTTGATAATACTCTTGACTCAGTGTAATCACTATATATCTCATTGTCAACCCAGACCATACTTGGTTGATTGCTATATTCTGAATATGGTTTCTCTTGGATTAGATTATATTGTCTAGAAGTGGAAATGCATGGACTGCGAGACTCAAAGAGTTCGATATGGTTTTGTTGCTCAAAAGATTAAATCATAACGACAATTAGATGGGCGTTTCTGTCTCATTCAATTTACTTACCCTATGTTATGTTATAGCGCATATGCCATTCTCATTATACGATGGTTCCTCATATCTAACCATTTGGATGTGTGTTGAACAAATTAGGTCTTTTCCGCTATATACAGAACAGCTTACCATATAGAGCACAGATTTTAAACCCACATATCACTCAATTATATTCTTCAATCACTCGACATTCTATTAGCATCATTACAGAATGGAATAGGTAAAAAATGTCTTTTTTTCAATTCACTCACGATTTTTTTGAGAGGTCCTATACTTCTAACACAGATTTGACAGTGCATTTCATCTTGGTTTAGTATCTATGTGATTCCAAATCTTAACTACAACACCCTCAAAGTTCAACTCTCGATAAATATTCAGTACGTGAAGCTGAGAGTATTTTGGCGATAGGACCACGGTTAACTTCAGATAATCTATAATAAATATTTGTGGTCATATCTAGGGTGTTTTTTACTATAGATTCAGATACAATAAGATCTACAAGGAAATAATATTTACTACAAATTGAATCTTCCTATATTACTGAATGCTTCTTGTATTCTACTCATGATAGGTTAATTATGATTTTAGACTTGTTAACTAATCTAATTACGTCTATGTTATACTACTAGGCTTGATGACTGGCATATAATCATTTTAGCGGACAAATGACACTCTCACATATAGTCATGCAATTAAAATTTCTTTTGAAATAATCATCTTAAGGCACTTTGTCGACGTGATAGTGATGTCTCGAACATCCATCGCTATACTAATTATCATATAACTTTCCTCATGTTTGTCTATGCTTGAGATTCATTTTGTTCAATAAAAAGAATACCATGACAAAACTCTAAGAAAGCACGAGAGTGTCAATCATAATCCTCTAACGTCCGAGTGGTAAATATTTATCTTTGTCAGCTCTTACCACTTGCTTAGACAAATAGATAGTATTAGATGAGTTCTGTATTCTTCATTTTTATAACCACATTGTAGACATGTAGTCGAGGTGACCTTCTGATTTAAAACTAAAAAGTTTTAATATAGCATACGTCTCAACATAAAACTAATTTTTGTGCTCAGAAGACTATATCAATAAGATCACATTATGCCTAGGATTGAAGTGTGATATTTAATTACTCTGGTCCTTGGTGGACCTATTAAAATCCTTAATGATATCACAGCACACACTAGATCGAGAAGTCGTCTCCTTCTTCCAAGGTTCTCACAATTAAATATCTTTGAATATAATGAGTTTAGACATCCCAACTCCTACACAACTCTTAAAAATTTGTAGAATTAGATTGTACAGATACCATATAACAAATCAGTTGGGGTAATATTAGTGATTGATATGCTTTGACGCAGTCATAGAATAAATTGTGGGAGAGGCATCAGCAATTCATTAATCAACTAGGACTGCTTGGTCAAACACTCTCGCTCGCTCTCAATCTTCTTGCGTTATCTATTTTCCTACAACTAAATCCATCTTGCACTTTACTACTCCCAAGAATAATGAATGAGTTGAAATGAAAGCATAGGCATTTGTTGAATGTAGCTCGCGCTTCATGTTGTTCTCAGGCATCTCTTCTATCAAATTTCTGGGGAGTTGCGATACCTTAGGGCACTTTTTGATAAACAGAACGCCCCACCAAGCTTTTAAACTTGGTAAACACCTTATGAAACTCCTTTATGACGCATCTCCTCAATACAATCATTTAGAGTGGTTAGGTTCCCTTTGTTTATGCTACAATCTCAATCCCATAAAACAAAGTTCCGTAGCAAAGGCTCCAAATGTATCTTAATTGGATATGGTATGCATCAAGTCTAATGTCCGAAGAACTCTTTCAATGCTGGCTTACGATAAACGTAGAGGATATCAGAGAATTTGAGCTTTTAACAATAGTCAGACTGACTGAGTTTTTGAAAAACTTAAGTTTCTCATCCAATCTACTATTGACTCGAAGTTTGAACAACTTAAGCTTTCTCACCAATCTGCTGTGAATGAGTCTTGAACAACTCATCCATTTATTTAGGATCATTCCTTTTTTTGGAGAATTTGTCAACAATTATTTGTTTGTGTCTTGGTATTCTCAATATCAAAACTTGATTCTTAAATGAGTAAAGGACATTTATACACTAAAACTCTTAAACGTGTTTGGAAAATAACAATGAGCACATAATTCATATAATTTATCTCATAAATAAATCTTCGCATATAATCAAAAGATTATGTCATACGGATGCTTAATCATATAGATGCATAATTATGGGATCGAATCAACTTTAGTAGCAGAAAGCATGTCGAGTCTCAGCGCAGACGGATCAACCTTGTCTACAAGGCCCATACTTTTATGTATCACGAACATGTTTCTTTCTCGTGTGATTCAAGGTCACTCATGAACATCTTCAAAAGATTACCCCACTTCGGGGATCTTGCTCCAAATCTTGTGTAAACCGACGAACAATACCCTTACTCGTCTTAGTGGATCCTACTAGAGTAACATCAATATTCACCTTCGCACCATCTCACCAACCTAGGCCTCACTCTCTTTTGTTTTTTCTTTTCTTTTCTATGCCACTCTATGTATATACATATCTATACACACACACATATATATATATATAAATATATATTTTTTCTTCTTTTTTCTTTCCCACCGCCTCTCTCTTTTCTCTCTCTTCCTACACTCTTCTTTTTTAACTAATATATGTATGTCTATCTGTAGTTAAATATCTATCTGTATATACATATATATATATATATAAGTTAGTAAGCATGTATATGTATATATTTTTATATATTAATATAATATTGAATATTTGTTGATAAGTATGTAAGGAGTGATTACTCCTGGTTTTTGTTCCATCACCTCATCCTCCTTTGTCATCTTATTTTATTTTGTCTTACTCCCTTTATTTTTTAGTATGTAGATAACACACACACACACACACACACACACATACATAATATATATATATTAAATAAAAGTATATTTGTTTCCCCCTCACCTTTACAGATCTACACTTTAACTCTACAATTTCCATTATACAAATATTGAAATGTCTACAATAATCTATCTCATCTTTTTAATTATCTCATTAACCAGGACTATAATTAATTCATTAATTTGTATATCCATATTCTTATCCTTAATCAATTAGAATTCTGAATTTTACGGCGTTACAGGACTCATGATCTAATATGCATCTATATTTGAGATAGAGTTTGAGTCTCCCAAATATATGTTGGGATAAGAACTCCTCTGGGATACACCATATCTGGGATAGAGTTTGTAGTCTTCAATTATGTATTGAAATATGAACTCCTCTTAGGGATAGGGTTGTGTATACATATAAATAGGCTACATGGTTATGATAGAAATATAATACAAAAATACAAATGAGTTGAGCTCTCTCTCTCTCTCTCTCTCTCTCTCTCTCTCTCTCTCTCTCTTCTCTTTACATTCTTCCTTGAAGCATCGTTATAGGCTCCTTGAAATAAGAGGTGTGTAAATGAGTGGGTTACTCTAGTAGTGATCCACTAAGACGAGTAAGGGTATGTTCGTGGTTTACACAAGATTTGGAGCAAGATTCGAAGTGGGGTAGATCTTGAAGATGTTCATGAGGTGACCTTGAATCAACGAGAAAGATAACATGTTCGTGATACATAAAAGGTATGGGCTTGTAGACAAGGTTGATCCGTCTGCGTGGATCGACATGCTTCTGCTACTAAAGGTTGATTCGATCCATAATTATGCATCTATATGATTAACATCCGTATGCACATAATCTTTTGATTATATGCGAGATTTATTTATGAGATAATTATATGAAATTATCTATTGTTATTTTCCAACACGTTCAAGAGTGTTTAGTGTATAAATGTCTTACTCATTTAGAATCAAGTTTTGATATTGAGCAATACCAAGACACAAACATAATTGTTGACAAAATTCTCCAAAAAAGGAATTGGATTCCTAAATAAAGGGATGAGTTGTTCAAGACTCATTCACAGCAGATTGGTGAGAAAGCTTAAGTTGTTCAAAACTCAGTCATAGTAGATTGATGAGAAAACTTAAGTTTTTCAAAACTCAGTCACGTCTGACTGATGTAAAAGCTCAAATGTCTCTGATATCCTCTACGTCTTTATCGTAGCCAGCATGAAGATGTTCTTCGGTACATTAGACTTGATGCATACCATATCCAATTAAGATACATTTGGAGGCCTTGCTACGGAACTTTGTTTTATTGGGATTGAGATTTGTAGCATAACAAAGGGAACCTAACACTCTTAAATGATTGTATTGAGGAAGATGGTCATAAAGGAGTTCATAAGGTGTTTACCAGTTTAAAAGCTTGGTAGGGGTTCTGTTTATCAAAAAAGTGGCCGTAAGTATCGCAACTCCCCAGAATTTGATAGGAAGAGATGCCTGAAACAACAAAGCCCGAGCTACATTCAACAAGTGCCTATGCTTTCATTCAACTCTATCATTTTCTTGGGAGTATAAATGCAAGATGTTTGGTGAATAATACCAAGGTTGGAGCACAGTGTTTGACACGCTTGATTAATGAATTCTGATCCATTATCAGATCTTAAAATCTTTATAGTTTTATCGAACTAATTTTGGATCAACATACAAATTTTTTTGAGAATTGAAGGCACTTGAGATTTCTGTTTAATAAGGAAGGTCCACAAGGACCGAAATTAATCATCTAGCAAAGTTAGTATGTATGTGCTACCAAAAATAGTATGAGCAGCATAAGGACCCCACAAGTCCATGTGGATCAGATCAAATGATGCAACAGAATGTGAAGAACTGACTGGAAAAGGAATCCTGCTCTGTTTAGCTTTATGACATATCTCACAGGGTATATTATTGGCATCATCACTACAGTCAAGTGCCAAGATATGTTTTATTGCATGCATAGATGCATGGCCTAAGTGATTATGCCACACAGTAGAGTTACAATCAATAGAAGTAGAACATGATACATCATGAGTAGGAATAACAGAAGCATCAGTAAAGGAAGTATAAGGTTCCTTGTAGATGTATAGCTTCTAGAAAAAAACGCCCATGACCAGATTTTGTTTAGTATCCTGGTCCTGCAAAATACACCCTTCCTTAGTGAAATGAAGTTGACAGTTTGTTTGAGAACACATTTGACTAACAGATAACAGGTTAACACGAAACTGAGGTATGAAAAAAGCATTTTCGAGAGTGACGGGTTGAGTTTAACTGTGCCTATGTATTGAACAAGCCTTTTTGAACCATCAGGTAGATGGATATAATGAGGATGCATAGGCTTAACATAGGATTGAAGCAAAGCAGTATTGGCACAAACATGATTAGTCGCCCCAATGTCAATTATCCAACAATTCAGATCAATACAAGTGGGCAAGATAGTGTTACCTGCAAATTCATCATCGAAGTGGGCATAATTTGCATAATTAGAGATTGGATCTATAGGAGTATTATTCCTCTGCAACAATTTAAGCAACTCTGCCATCATTTCCGTAACATTTTGCAAAGGTGCTGACAATGAACCTTCATCCTTTATATCCACATTAGCAGCAAAAGCCTTCCCTTTCTTCTTCTTATCATTTAATGTCTTGTACCAGTCTAGTACACCATGGAGCTTAAAACAGCTCTCTTGTGCATGTCCTGTTTTTCGGCAATGACTACATACTAGCTTCCTTTTGTCAATGATTGGTTTCTTCCTCTGCACAATTTTATCGCCATCTTTCCTATTTTCATTCAAGGCAAACTGATAAGCTACATAACTTGATGTTACCTCCTAATCAATCTCTATCAATCTCTGTTTCTCAGCGGCATAGAACATGGCAAATGCATTCTCGATGTCTAGCAAAGGATCAAGCATAAGAATCTGACTTCGTTCATGGCTAAAAGTCTCATGCCGTCCCATGAGAAATTGCATCAATTGAGTTGATGCAGTCAGATCTGCAATTCCTTTATTCACTCCACAAGTACATCCTCCACATTTACACTTAGGCACAGGTGATAAACAACTAAGCTCGTTCCAAAGCTTTGTGACTTTTGTAAGATAAGCAGTAAGAGACAAATCTTGCTGCGAAACTGAGGAAATCTCCCTCTGCAACTGGTAAATCATGGGTCCGTTACTCCTACCATATCTAGCTTGTATCGCCATCCATAATTCCCTCGAAGTAGCGCAATACATGAACGATTCCACTATGTCTTTAGACATAGAATTCCAAATCCACGAGTCACCATTTAATCAACACGCCTCCACTGTTCGAAGTTTGTTGAACCTACAGCAGGTCGCGGAAAAGTGCCATCTATGAAGCCTAGCTTCATCTTTGTACCGAGAGAAACATATATAGCACGTCGCCAAGCTAGAAAATTGGTACCGTCTAGCGGAGAAGAGGTTAATGCGAGGCTAGAATGTTCAGAAGGATGAATGAATAAAACATCCTTTTCATATTGATTTTGATCTTCAGCAGATCTCCATGTTGCTGTTGTTGTGGCAACAGTTTCGGCCATAGCTGAAACAACAAAAAATTGAAGTCCTTGCTTACAGAAATGATGCAGCATCAGTATGCAGAGACCTTCACGAAGAAGGCTCTGATACCATGTGGAAACTTGCAGAAAAACAGAAACGTGAAGGTAGAGAAATCAAAGAGAATTCCATGGCTGAAAGCTTTCTCCCTCTCATTGTGAAAAAAATATCTCTGTTACAGCAAAAAAGATCGAACCCCCAACTTAAATATGACGTGGACCAATCCGTAAAATAATAAAAATGCGACTCTGACTACTATCCAGCATCAAATATATCTGTTTCATCATCATCATCTTCAGGTGGAAGCTTCAAGTCTGCAGCAATGGCGGATGTACTCTCAAAAAGCACCCGCGACCTCACCTGATGGATCCGTAGAGCGTGTACCCGAGTCGGGTCACAGGTCTGGAGCGACCCGAATCTGACCTGGCGACCCGACTGACTTGAATTTTTCAGGTGTTCCTTATAATTTTAACCATTCCTGAGGACATTTTTGATATTTCATGAGTGGTTCCATTAATCCCCTATCAACTCTATTACTGGACCAACTTTTATGAGGTCATGAAATAGAATGAAAGTAGGCAATACACTGCCAATTCTATCAAATAGCTCTCCATGCTATTTTGCTTTATCTTCCTTGTAGACCCGTATAAGTCGTTGTGGTAACGGATATCAAATAAGATCTCTATTTGATGAATGATGTCAAGTAAAATCCATCAAATATCATTGTAAGTTGGGCATCAAAATGTCCCATCATGGACAATGTAGAGATGAGTCCATCTCTTAGGCATCACAATGCTTAATAGTGGTTACAAAGGGTTAAATGCAATTTACTTCATTATGATATATAAAATGAATAAATACTTTCTATAAAAAATAATAAATTATCTCTTTGTATTTTAAAATATGAAGTAAGTTCTCCCTATCAATGGTGTAGATAGCAGATAATTTGCTTCATTTTTCCAAAGCACAAAGGATAATTTATTATTTTATTTTTTAAATAATTTTTTTTTACTTATTTCTCATATTACAAGAGTGTAAATTGTAATTTTTTCCTTATTTTTATTTAGCACATTCAGTGATGAATTGCTCAATGCCCATTGAATTTTTTTTACTCAAATCAAGTTTAGTAAAATCAAATTAATTATATAGCATATCATATGATTGATCATTTTTCTTAGATTATACGTCAATCACACAATAAATATATTATATTTGTTATAAAATTAATTAAAGTCTAGTTAAACCCGATACAGATTAGGATTTCCCATTACCTAATTAGTATAATAGCATATTGATATGTCTCTACTTACAATGAAGAGCATGTATCGACCATGTACGAGTTGAATTATGATATGGGATTTCAATTTAGACATGATACAAACTAAAATCAGTTGATCAAGCTAATATTTATTCATCCATAAGCTTAATCAACCTGTCCGATTCAAGCTTCATCCCAAACTTAGTAAACAA
>JACGWL010000842.1:0-19948 GCA_034509725.1 Sesamum angolense
GCAACGGAGAAGTCGAAAATGACGTGTGTCCGAGCTGTTATGCATGTCTTACACGTATCCCAATGATGTGTCCTATGCCTGCCGTGCATCCCTTACACGTGTCCATGAGGTGTCCAGCACTTCGTGCATGTTTGACACGTGTCCTACTAGGTGTCAGACACTCCTTGCATGCCTGACAAGTGTCACATTTCTGTAATAGTTAGCTTTTGCGTGTCGTGTCCTCATTGGTGGACACCAAGTCTGTATTTCAATTCAGTTTTATGTTGTTTGACGTTCGAGTCTATATATACAACCCTAGGTCCTTCAGTTGTACTCAGACGAGTTCAAGTTTAAGAATCCCTTGTACTTAGACTTGAAACAACCTAATTAAAATCTTTGTTTATACTATCCGATGTTCTTTTAAGATTGAGTCTTCATCTCTTCCAAAGCCTCTTTTAAGCTTTCTCATGTATTTCTAAATATTCCAAATCATATGACGATAGCCAGTCAATACACCCTGGATGAGAACTTATGCTACGGTCCCTTCTACTCTTCATCAGAGTAGGAAGAAAGGGTCAGGTTTGGGTTTGAGTCTATACCATCGACCGAGAGGCCGCCGAGGCAAGGAGTGCCGTTAGGCCGTGGTATGGGCAGAAGGACTCTCTCTCAACTAAACTCCCTTCCAACCTGCTCCGGTGAGGGGTATGTAGGGCTCCCGGCCGCACTTGGGCAGACTCTTGCACCCTCACTTTTTCCGACAGCCGGCAGTTTTGTTGACACTCCGACAGTCCCGTATTCGCTGCCGCCGGCGGCCGCAACCGATGGTGATGGACTGTCCGGACTGGCCACGTCTCCCGTCAAGGCGGCTGATTCAGCGTCGACAATTTTTGTTGGTAATGTCCCATTAACGCGTTGCTCAAATTCTTTGTCGTTAGGTGACAAGATAACCGAAGGATTCCATAATTCATCTCGTAAAACACTGTCATTTATTCCTCGTTTGGTACAAAACGGTGAGGTTGTTGTTCGGCCTTCTATTGATTTGATTCGGAATGGTTCTACTCGTTGGAAAACGACTGCCGTCGGTTACTTCCTTGGTAAACGATCGTATTTCCATCATTTGAATGCCTATGTTCGTTCTATATGGCCGACTGTCCGGGAGGTTACGGCTACAGTGACCGGGTTTTACTTCTTCTAATGTAAAACAGAAGCGGCCATGGAAGAAGTGATTGAAGGGGGGACATGGCTGTTCCAAGGTCAGCCCATCGTTTTGCGAAAATGGCGGGCATGGCATTGAGGAAACTAAAGCATACACAGGTCCCTGTGTGGATTAAATTGCGGCATTTGCCGGTAGAGCTGTGGACAACTGACGGATTGAGCACTGTGGCTAGTGGAATTGGTAAACCGTTGTATCTTGACGCGATTACTCGAGCATGCACGAGGTTGGATTTTGCTCGTGTGTGCGTCATGTTGGATATTAGCTCCAAGTTACCCCGATATGTTATTATTATGATTCCTTTGGAAAATGGAGGAGAGTCGGCATGCAAGGTTGATGTGGAGTACGAATGGCTTCCCCCGAAGTGCACTTCGTGCCATAGCCTGGGTCATGTAACGTCAGCTTGTTTCTTACATAAGCCCCCGAAATCGGCTGTTGCTGTCTATGTTCAAAAACCAAAGCATGTGGCTTCTTCCGCCTCGATCTCGATCGTTGAACCTACACCTGAGCCTCTTGAGGATGCGACTATTATGGAATCGGATGTTGTGATAAAGGATAAGGGTAAACAAATTGTGCTATTTAATACCTTTGATTTATTACAGTCCACTAATGATGATGCAGAATGTTCGTCTCGGGGCCCTAATGAAAGCAGCCCCCTCGGTGTTGATCCATGTTGAATGCTGCTGTATGGAATGTGCGGGGTCTGAATAGGCAAGACCATCAGATTGCAGTTCTGGAGTTGGCTATGAATTCCAGGTTACATTTTCTTGGCTTACTTGAAACACGTGTGACATTACCGAATGCTGCCCATGTGCAAAATGGTATTTTGCCTAGGTGGAAATGGTTTTCTAATTATAATAGTGCTGGTAATCGTATTTGGCTTGCATGGGATGATGACTTTCTTGATATTGCTATTATGGATATTGGTGTTCAGTTTGTCCACTGTCGGATTTTTATTCGTAGCTCCCATATCTATGTCTTGGTTATTGTGTCATATGGTGCCAATGATGTGGGGTCCCAACGAGAACTTTGGCAGGCATTATCTAATTTTTCAGGCTCGATTAACGATGAACCGTGGCTAGTCGGGGGAGATTTTAATGCAGTTCGGGATTTGAGTGAGGTTTGTGGCACTTCTGGTGATATCAGATTGGCGATGAATGAGTTCAATGAGTGTATCCTGAACACTGGCCTCGTTGCACTGCCTATGCGAGGGGAACGTTTCACGTGGCATAATTGTAGTGATGATGGCCGCAGCCTCTGGAAACGGCTGGACCGTTTCCTAGCCAATGACAAATGGATGGAACAGTGGCCAGATGTTTTCTATGATTGCCTCACTCCGAGGACATCTGATCACTCCCCGTTAGTCCTGAGTGGTAACTGTCGACGTCCTCCGGTGAGTATGTTTCGTTTTGATAATTATCTTGCTCTATCACTGGGGTTTATTGCTTCTGTGCCAGACATCTGGCGGCACCATATAGTGGGTACTCCGATGTACTCAATTACCAGGAAGCTTAAGGCCTTAAAGCCGATCTTTCGACAGCAAAGAAAGATGAAAGGGGACCTCTCGGCCAATGTCAAACTAGCAGGGGAATTCTTGGAAATCGCCCAACGACTCTCCAAGAGGATCGCCATAACCCCCTGCTGTTGCATTTGGAGCATTGCTGCAGACTTGTTTTCCTGAAAACTGTTAAGATTGAACAGGTCATGTTGCAACAACGAGCCAAGATACAGTGGATGAAGGGTGGTGATCAATGCTCCCGAGTCTTTTTCCGTAAGGTGGCCATTAGACGAGCGAACAAGCGAATCTTTCAGATATCTGACGAGGCTGGTAATACTTTTACGGAGCCACATGATATCAGTAATGAATTTGTTGCATACTATCAAAGGCTGTTGGGTGGTGATCGGACCGATAGGGCTATGGATTTACGATACTTGAGGCCTTGGGCAAGACACATAGTGACGGACGAAGAGGCCAGCCTATTAACTCGCCCTATTACTAAGGGTGATGTCAAAACAGTGGTATTTGATATTGAAGAAGACCGAGCACCCGGACCAGATGGCTATACATCAGGATTCTTTAAAGCAGCGTGGCCAGTTGTAGGGGAGGAAATTACTGCTGCTGTGATGGACTTCTTTACTACGGGTCGTCTGCTTAAACAAGTTAATGCCACGCTAATCACACTGATTCCTAAGGTATGTGCTCCGTCCCTTGTTGCTGATTTCAGGCTTATATCTTGCTGTAATGTCATATACAAAATTATCACCAAGATACTAGTGCTTCAGATTCGGGGTGTTCTGGACAAGATCATCAGCCCATCGCAGACTGCGTTTGTTCCAGGGCGGTCAATTAGTGATAATGTCTTGTTGGCTCAAGAATTATTTTCAGGATATAATCAGTGCCGCCTCCCTCCTCGTTGTGCTTTGAAGGTGGACCTTCGTAAAGCGTATGATACAGTGGAGTGGGATTTTTTGTTGGCTACGCTTCAGCTGTTCGGTTTTCCACCTACTTTTAATAAGTGGATTGCGGAGTGTGTCACCTCACCGCATTTCTCTTTATACCTTAATGGTGCGGTACATGGTTTCTTTGTCGGGGCCCGGGGACTTAGACAAGGGGATCCTGTGTCTCCATACTTATTTGTGCTCGTTATGGAGGTCCTTCATCTGATTTTACAGCAATTTATTGAGCAAGATGGTGGCTTTGCATATCATTGGCAATGTAAGGAACTGGGCCTTTTTCAGTTATCCTTTGCTGATGACCTCATCCTTCTTTGCAAAGCAGAGGTCCGATCAGTGGAGTTGTTCCGACGTGGGCTGGATTTATTTGCCTCCCTTTCTGGCCTACATACAAATCCCCAGAAGAGCCATCTGATCCTCTCAAAAGTGGCAAATGGAGTCCGAACAGTACTACTTGAAACGCTGGGATTTCAGGAAGGACGACTACCATTGAGGTATCTTGGTCTTCCACTTATCGCCTCTCTCTTGACCTTGTTAGATTGTCAACCTCTATTGCAGAAAATTGATGCTCGAATCAGTGGCTGGAATGGTGTCGGCCTCTCCTTTGCGGGGCGAGTGCAACTGAATAAGTCTGTTCTTCTTGCTTTTGAGGTATACTGGGCAATGGCCTTCTTATTGCCCAAAGGTGTCATTAGGGAGATTGTGAAGAGGATTCGTACATTTCTATGGAAAGGAAACTCTTCTAGTGGATATCCAAAAGTTGCATGGGAAAGTGTTTGCAAGCCTATTGAGGAAGGGGGCCAAGGCATACGAGACATACTTGCTCTTAATCGAGGCCTTATGAGTCGCCACCTTTGGTCAGTCATCAAACATGAGAAGGAATCCATATGGGTTGATTGGATAGCACGCTACCGACTCCGTGATGCCTCTATATGGACGGTTAATGCCAAGCGAGGAGCATGGAGCTGGCGGAAGATGCTTGAGTTACGAGGTACGTTACTCCCTCATATCCAAGATCGGGACAGGAGAACCATTCTCTCTTTGGCATGACCAGTGTCACGTCCTCGGTCCACTTATTCTCTGATTCCCTTGTGGCCCTCAACTAACTGGCACGGCCCCTATGGCTACGCTGAGTGTGGTTATAGCGGATAATATGTGGAACTGGCCTTTGATTACTGACATTGCATATTTGGAGATCATCCAAAACCTTCCACCCATTCATACTGGCCGGGATGACATCACTTGGGATTCTAATGGCGGTGACTTCACTAATGTAGCAGCCTATCACTTATTCCAGCCGCCAGGACCTAAGGTAGGTTGGCATTCACTGCTCTTAGGTCCTTTTAGGATTCCATGGAACTGCTTTATTTTATGGCTTGCTATTTTGGAGATTATCCAATATGGATAAACCATGGCTGCAACATCTTGATGGACACTGCATCCTATGTACTGATGGGAGCTTGGAGACGCATGACCACCTATTCTTTGCTTGCCGTTTCTCCAGATACTGCCTTGTTGCTATTAGAAGACACATCCGATTTGAATGGCCTTATGTGGAGTGGCAACGAGGCATTCTGTGGGCCACGTCCAGATGGAGAGGTAGACATGTGGTAAATGCGGCATATAGATCTCTTTTAGCATCACTTATTTACCATATTTGGCAGGAACGAAATTTCCGTAAGTTCCAACATAAAACCTGACCACCTTCCACTGTGGTGTCTCTTGTGATTGAGGAAGTCAAACGGAGGATTCTTAGTGCCTCATTGCGCCACTCTATTAGTACTCAGGGCTTATATCGACTATGGCAGATCCCTCGGCCTGTCGAGGGAAATGCTAGCTGATCTCATCTGTTTGTATTGTACCTTTGTACTTTTTACTTTTAATGAAACTTACATTCCCCGAAATATGGAGATCAGAATTCAAAAGTTTTCTTCAGGAAAATTAGTTCTACCAGAGCTAAGCAAAGGGTCTTCGAAATTACAAAAGCAACAGGAGAGGTACTTACAGAAAAGTTTGATGTTACACATGAGTTTCGTTTCTTACTTTCAGTCATTATTAGGAGGTACCAGACCACACAGGACAGTTGATATCAGTTTCTTACGACAAGAACTTAAACACATTCTTACCACAGACGAAGCAAACCTTCTAGATGCACCTGTGACAAGGGCTGAGGTTAAAGAGCCTTTGACATTGACGAGGACAGTGCCCCAGGCCCGGATGGATACACATCGGCATTCTTCAAAGCTGCATGGCCAGTAATAGGACAAGCAATTTCTGAGGCCATTGGAGAATTTTCAGACAAGGTAAATTGCTCAAACAGATTAATACTACATTGTTGGCCTTAATTCCGAAAGTTAATTTGCCAACCCATGTCTCGGATTATAGACGATTTCTAGCTGTAATGTCTTATATAAGGCAATCACCAAAATCATTGTGAAGAGAATGCAGCTGGTACTTCATTTATTGGTTGATTATTCTCAGAATGCTTTTGTTCCAGGACGTAGTATATCTGATAATATTTTATTGGCACAAGAACTCCTTGCCGGATATAATCAAATGAGACTCCCCCTCGTTGTACTCTTAAAGTGGATATTCAGAAAGCATATGACTCGGTGGAATGGGACTTTCTGTTGGAGGTACTGAAACTTCTGAATTTTCCTTCTCGGTTTATAATATTGATTGAGCAATGTATTTCGACGGCCACATTCTCTATATCTCTTAATGGATCTATCCATGGATTTTTCAAAGGAGACCGAGGGCTTAAACAGGGTGACCCTATGTCACCATATCTTTTTGTTTTGGTTATGGAAATATGGAGTTCCCTTCTCAGATTCAGAGTTCACAACACAGGCCAATTTCAATACCATTGGAAGTGCCAGGAACTTGGCATTTTGAACTTGTGCTTTGCAGATGATGTCTTATTATTCTGTAAAGCACATCTGCCGTCTATCCAGGTTTTTAAGGATACGTTGAGTGAATTTGCATCTTTATTGGGACTTACTGTCAATCCAACAAAAAGCCAGATTATACTTTCAAAAGCAGTGCAACAAGAAAGGCAGCAAATCATGGAGTACTTGGGATTTCAAGATGGATTCTTGCCTGTCAAATACTTAGGAGTTCCTCTGACAGCTTCTAGATTAACAATAGCTGACTGCAGTCCCTTGATCAATAAAGTGGACGCGCGGTTAGCTGGCTGGAACCATCTAAACTTATCTTATGCTGGCCGGGTACAACTCATTAAGTCCGTCTTAAGTTCTTTGCATACATATTGGGCATCAGTTTTTATTCTACCGAAAGGCATTCTCAAACTCTTGGAAGGAAAGATGAGAACATTTTCTATGGCAAGGACCACGTGGAAGGGGTAATGCCAAGGTCGCTTAGGCACAAATTTGTAAGCCACAAGAAGAAGGAGGGTTAGGAATTCGCAGCATACTTGCCTCTAACCAAGCTCTAATATTGAAACACCTTTGGAAACTACTACAAAAATGATGGAACATCAATATGGGTGGACTGGATTCAGCACTATCGGCTACATAACTCCACTCTTTGGACCTTTAAAGGCGCCACAGGATCTTGGGATGGAAGAAAATGCTCAAACTAAGACCTCTATTACAAAGAGGAGTCATGTACAGAATAGGAAATGGCTCTACCTTCAGCCTCTGGCAGGATATTTGGCACGACCAAGGGCCACTGTGCCTGTCTTACCCACGAGGTCCGGAGATTGCAGTGGAGATTACGGGCTTGCCACTGCAATCTCCACTGTCCAGCGTATTGCACCAAGGTCAGTGGTGCTGGCCGTCATTGACTGATGAGGATATTTGTGCCATAACAGCACACTTACCTCCAACACATCCCACTGCTACAGACACAATTTGTTGGAGAAACAGTTCGGGTAAATTCACTTTGGAATCAGCGATTTTGCTCCTTCAATCACCCACACCGTTTCATTTGCATGGACTTCTACAGGGAAAATATAAAATTGCAAGACATGGTTTTATTCTTTGGTTGGCCATACTAGAGAAATTATCAATATTGGATAAACCATGGGTCTTGCGGGATGACGATGGATGTCTACTGTGTGATGGGCACTTTAGCGAAACTCATGATCACCTATTCTTTAAATGTTGGTACTCTAGACGCTGTTTGTCAATTCTGAACAGCAAGATCAAATTCCAATGGCCATTTTTTGAATGGCAACAAGGCATTACGTGGGCAAGCAAAAGATGGAGAGGTGAACACTTAATTAATTCGGCATTACGCGCAGTCTTAGCAGCTTTGGTGCATCATCTATGGGCTGAACGGAATAGCAGAAGATTCACAGCAACATCATCACCGGCGGAAGCAGTCATTACTAGAGCATTCGAAGATGTTCGAATTATAATTATGGTAGCAAATTTTTCCCTAGCATGCAATCTAGAAACTTGTATAGAATTTGGAAAATAGCGTGGCCTTTGGGGCAATAGGGCATTCTTTATTCTTTGTGCCATGTACATTCCTTTACATCATTAATGAAATTTGGAAAATAGCAACATTTTTTAGCCCTTTGCTAAGTGAAATAATAACTACAATTTAGTAAGATAGGTAAACAAACTTTCTTTAATAAAAGTGTACAAAATAGCTGAAATAAAAACTGTCTCAGAATCTGACGAAACTTGACCCAGAGGTAGGTCTTAAAACATAATAGTGCATGGTAAATTTGCTAAGTGAAATAATAACTAGAAGTTAGTAAGATAGGTAAGCAAAGTTTCTTCAATAAACCGTGCAAAATAGCTGAAATAAAAACTGTCTCAGAATCTGACGAAACTTGACCCAGAGGTAGGTCTTAACACATAATAGTGCATGGTAAATTTGCTAAGTGAAATAATAACTAGAAGTTAGTAAGATAGGTAAGCAAACTTTCTTATAAAACCGTGCAAAATAGCTGAAATAAAAACTGTCTCAGAATCTGACGAAACTTGACCCAGAGGTAGGTCTTAACATAATAGTGCATGGTAAATTTGCTAAGTGAAATAATAACTAGAAGTTAGTAAGATAGGTAAGCAAACTTTCTTCATAAAACCGTGCAAAATAGCTGAAATAAAAACTGTCTCAGAATCTGACGAAACTTGACCAGAGGTAGGTCTTAACACATAATAGTGCATGGTAAATTTGCTAAGTGAAATAATAACTACAAGTTAGTAAGATAGGTAAGCAAACTTTCTTTAATAAAACCGTGCAAAATAGCTGAAATAAAAACTGTCTCAGAATCTGACGAAACTTGACCCAGAGGTAGGTCTTAACACATAATAGTGCATGGTAAATTTGCTAAGTGAAATAATAACTACAAGTTAGTAAGATAGGTAAGCAAACTTTCTTTAATAAAACCGTGCAAAATAGCTGAAAAAAACTGTCTCAGAATCTGACGAAACTTGACCCAGAGGTAGGTCTTAACACATAATAGTGCGTGGTAAATTTGCTAAGTGAAATAATAACTACAAGTTAGTAAGATAGGTAAGCAAACTTTCTTATAAAACCGTGCAAAATAGCTGAAATAAAAACTGTCTCAGAATCTGACGAAACTTGACCAGAGGTAGGTCTTAACACATAATAGTGCATGGTAAATTTGCTAAGTGAAATAATAACTACAAGTTAAGATAGGTAAGCAAACTTTCTTTATAAAACCGTGCAAAATAGCTGAAATAAAAACTGTCTCAGAATCTGACGAAACTTGACCCAGAGGTAGGTCTTAACACATAATAGTGCATGGTAAATTTGCTAAGCGAAATAATAACTAGAAGTTAGTAAGATAGGTAAGCAAAGTTTCATTCAAAACCGTGCAAAATAGCTGAAATAAAAACTGTCTCAGAATCTGACGAAACTTGACCAGAGGTAGGTCTTAACACATAATAGTGCATGGTAAATTTGCTAAGCGAAATAATAACTAGAAGTTAGTAAGATAGGTAAGCAAGTTTTCTTCATAAAACCGTGCAAAATAGCTGAAATAAAAACTGTCTCAGAATCTGACGAAACTTGACCAGAGGTAGGTCTTAACACATAATAGTGCATGGTAAATTTGCTAAGCGAAATAATAACTAAAGTTAGTAAGATAGGTAAGCAAACTTTCATTAATAAAACCGTGCAAAATAAAATAAAAACTGTCTCAGAATCTGACGAAACTTGACCAGAGGTAGGTCTTAACACATAATAGTGCATGGTAAATTTGCTAAGCGAAATAATAACTAGAAGTTAGTAAGATAGGTAAGCAAAGTTTCATTCATAAAACCGTGCAAAATAGCTGAAATAAAAACTGTCTCAGAATCTGACGAAACTTGACCCAGAGGTAGGTCTTAACACATAATAGTGCATGGTAAATTTGCTAAGCGAAATAATAACTACAAGTTAGTAAGATAGGTAAGCAAACTTTCTTTAATAAAACCGTGCAAAATAGCTGAAATAAAAAATGTCTCAGAATCTGACGAAACTTGACCCAGAGGTAGGTCTTAACACATAAGTGCATGGTAAATTTGCTAAGCGAAATAATAACTAAAGTTAGTAAGATAGGTAAGCAAACTTTCATTCATAAAACCGTGCAAAATAGCTGAAATAAAAACTGTCTCAGAATCTGACGAAACTTGACCAGAGGTAGGTCTTAACACATAATAGTGCATGGTAAATTTGCTAAGCGAAATAATAACTAGAAGTTAGTAAGATAGGTAAGCAAAGTTTTCATAAAACCGTGCAAAATAGCTGAAATAAAAACTGTCTCAGAATCTGACGAAACTTGACCCAGAGGTAGGTCTTAACACATAATAGTGCATGGTAAATTTGCTAAGCGAAATAATAACTAGAAGTTAGTAAGATAGGTAAGCAAAGTTTCATTCATAAAACCGTGCAAAATGAAATAAAAACTGTCTCAGAATCTGACGAAACTTGACCAGAGGTAGGTCTTAACACATAATAGTGCATGGTAAATTTGCTAAGCGAAATAATAACTAGAAGTTAGTAAGATAGGTAAGCAAAGTTTCATTCATAAAACCGTGCAAAATAAAAATAAAAACTGTCTCAGAATCTGACGAAACTTGACCCAGAGGTAGGTCTTAACACATAATAGTGCATGGTAAATTTGCTAAGCGAAATAATAACTAGAAGTTAGTAAGATAGGTAAGCAAAGTTTCATTCATAAAACCGTGCAAAATAGCTGAAATAAAAACTGTCTCAGAATCTGACGAAACTTGACCCAGAGGTAGGTCTTAACACATAATAGTGCATGGTAAATTTGCTAAGCGAAATAATAACTAGAAGTTAGTAAGATAGGTAAGCAAAGTTTCATTCATAAAACCGTGCAAAATAGCTGAAATAAAAACTGTCTCAGAATCTGACGAAACTTGACCAGAGGTAGGTCTTAACACATAATAGTGCATGGTAAATTTGCTAAGCGAAATAATAACTAAAGTTAGTAAGAGGTAAGCAAATTTTTTCATAAAACGTGCAAAATAAAATAAAAACTGTCTCAGAATCTGACGAAACTTGACCAGAGGTAGGTCTTAACACATAATAGTGCATGGTAAATTTGCTAAGCGAAATAATAACTAGAAGTTAGTAAGATAGGTAAGCAAAGTTTCATTCATAAAACCGTGCAAAATAGCTGAAATAAAAACTGTCTCAGAATCTGACGAAACTTGACCCAGGTAGGTCTTAACACATAATAGTGCATGGTAAATTTGCTAAGCGAAATAATAACTACAAGTTAGTAAGATAGGTAAGCAAATTTTCAATAAAACCGTGCAAAAGCTGAAATAAAAACTGTCTCAGAATCTGACGAAACTTGACCCAGAGGTAGGTCTTAACATAATAGTGCATGGTAAATTTGCTAAGCGAAATAATAACTAGAAGTTAGTAAGATAGGTAAGCAAAGTTTCATTCATAAAACCGTGCAAAATAGCTGAAATAAAAACTGTCTCAGAATCTGACGAACTTGACCAGAGGTAGGTCTTAACACATAATAGTGCATGGTAAATTTGCTAAGCGAAATAATAACTAGAAGTTAGTAAGATAGGTAAGCAAAATTTCATTCATAAAACCGTGCAAAATAGCTGAAATAAAAACTGTCTCAGAATCTGACGAAACTTGACCAGAGGTAGGTCTTAACACATAATAGTGCATGGTAAATTTGCTAAGCGAAATAATAACTAAAGTTAGTAAGATAGGTAAGCAAAGTTTTCATAAAACCGTGCAAAATAGCTGAAATAAAAACTGTCTCAGAATCTGACGAAACTTGACCAGAGGTAGGTCTTAACACATAATAGTGCATGGTAAATTTGCTAAGCGAAATAATAACTAAGTTAGTAAGATAGGTAAGCAAAGTTTCAATAAAACGTGCAAAATCTGAAATAAAAACTGTCTCAGAATCTGACGAAACTTGACCAGAGGTAGGTCTTAACACATAATAGTGCATGGTAAATTTGCTAAGCGAAATAATAACTAGAAGTTAGTAAGATAGGTAAGAAAAGTTTCATTCATAAAACCGTGCAAAATAACTGAAATAAAAACTGTTTTAGAACACTACAATGGAGGAAAATACTCTCTGTTCTCTCACACACACTACACCAAAAACACACACTAACAACAACAACTTCAATGCACAGGCGGCCATGGATGATGAAGGAGAAGAAGGTGAACTTGAAGAAGGCGGCCATGGTGCTGTCTTGCCCGTTCCGGCGACATTCCCGGCGGTGGAAGAAGGGGAAGAAGGTGAGCTTCTTGTTGGCGGAAATGGTACTGTCTCGGCCGCTCCGGCGAAGGTTCCGGCGGCTGAAGATGAGGCGACATTGGAGAAGCTCAAAGCCGAGTTTAACCTCAAAGAATTTCTTGAATTAGCTTCGAGGGTCATTGACGAAGGGGACTCCAATTCTATGGAAGTGCTGGAAAATTTGAAACAAAAATGGTTGAAGAAGCTTGGGGGTAAGGTTCCTTTGGCCGGCAATGGTGGATTCCGGCCAGTTTGGTCGCGACAGGCGACACCCGCACCAATGCTAAGACCTGCTCGTCGAGTCATCAACGGCGAGGTGCTGCCGATCATGGCACATGGGATATCGTCGGCAGCTGCTACAGCGCCTGATGCGGCGCCGACCAATAGATATGAGGCGCCGCAATATTTGACGTCGCGTGGGGCCTCGAGTCGGCCGAGGGCGGCTGAGACAGCGGCAGATGCGGTGCCGTATGCGGCTGTTGCGGCGCCGACCATGTGTTGTGAGAAGCCGCAATGTTTGACTTCTTTTGAGGCCTTGAGTCGGCCGTTGGCGGCTTCGTCAGCGGCTAATGTGGAGCCACAATTGTTGACTTCGGTTGAGGCCTCGCGTCGCCCGTTGGCAGCCGTGCACCCGACACCATGGACGTTCAACCCCATTGACGGCGAAGATGGCGAGATCGTTTGGTCCTCAACCCCTACGCTTTTGGCTGCTCCGTCGATGAATATTCACCATTCACCTGCCGACGACGTCATGATTACACTGAACGGCGCATGCCACCTCTGGTCGCCGGAAGGATTACCTCCTCCGTCCTCGGTACTGCCGGCCGAGAATAGAGACCCGTCGATGCCTTTGAATCGTGGGGAGAAGATTTAGTACCAAACAGCCCCAACTCCATTGTCCTCTCCGCTGTTCCGACCTCAACCACCGAACGCCATTTCGCCGGAGACCGCCGGAGCTCCGGCAAACAAGATGCCGGATTTTTTTTTTTTTTGGGAAATATCCCCTTGAATCCACATTTGGTTTCAAAAATTGAAGAAGATAAAATCACCACGGCTTTTAACAAATCATCGCGAAAAACCCTCAATTTTATCCCACCTTCGGTGCAAAATGGGGAGGTTATTGTCCGTCCTTCTATTGACATGATCCGTGAGGGATCCAAGCGTTGGAACACTACCGCTGTTGGTTATTTTCTGGGAAAAAAGCCTTACTTCCATCACCTTAATGAATTTGTGCGTTCTATTTGGCCAGGTGTGAGTGATGTTAAAGCAACGTCGAATGGATTCTTCTTTTTCCAATTTGAAACTGTCGCGGCAATGGAGGATGTGATTGAGGGCGGTCCTTGGTTGTATCTTGGACAACCAATTGTGTTACAGAAGTGGGAACCGGGCATGGTGTTAAGAAAACTGAAACACACTGAAGTCCCGGTGTGGATAAAACTAAGACACTTGCCGGTAGAACTCTGGACGACAGAAGGTTTGAGCACGGTGGCGAGTGGAATTGGCCGACCGCTTTATCCCGACGCAATTACACGTGCATGCACGAGGTTGGATTTCGCTCGTGTTTGCATTATGATTAATGTCAGTTCGAAGCTCCCAAAACATGTCGTCATTATGATGCCTAACGAACTTGGAGGTGAATCGGCATGCAAGGTGGACGTTGAGTACGAATGGCTTCCACCTAAATGCACGGGATGTTCAAGTATTGGACATAGTACGAAGGAATGCCCTCTTTCCAAACCAACGAAGCCTGCGGTAACGATATATGTTAGGAAACCTCCGCCCCCGCACCGGCCGCACCGGAATTGAAGTGCAGTGAACAGGGCCAGGCCATTCTGGTACCGGAAGAAATCCACCCCGAGACGGAGAATGACAGGGTAGGTGAGGAATTATCAGAGTATAGCAAGGATAAGTCTAATAATATCGTTCTTTTTAATGCTTTTGATGTACTACGAGAAACCGATGATGACGCAGACGGCTCGCCAAGGGGTCCTAATAAATGCAACCGCTCAGATATTTCCCCATGTTGAACGCAGCAATATGGAATGTGAGGGGCCTCAACAGGAGGGACCACCAAGTTGCAGTCCGAGATCTTGTCAGCGAATTCAGGTTACACTTTATCGCTTTATTGGAAACTAGAGTTATGCAATCTAATGTCACACGTATCCAATCAGCAGTTTTATCTAGATGGCGATGGTTTGTTGATTATGCGGGACCGGGTAATCGTATTTGGATTGCATGGAATGATGAGTTTATTGATGTGGAATTTCTTAATGTTAGTTCTCAATTTGTGCAATGTCGTGTTCTTATTCATGAATTGCATGATACTATTCTGATCACGGTGGTTTATGGAGCGAATGAAGTGAGTGCACGGCGAGAATTATGGCAGGGGCTTATCGAATTGGCTGTGATAGTTGGCAATGTGCCGTGGTTGTGGGAGGAGATTTTAATGCGGTGTTGGATATGAGTGAGGTTAGTGGCGCCTCTGGGGATATTCGAGTGGCCCTGAATGAATTTAATGATTGTATCCTTCAGACTGGCCTTCTATCTTTGCCTATGCAAGGGGAACGTTTCACTTGGCATAATTGCAGCTTGGATGGCCGGAGCCTTTGGAAGAGACTTGACCGATTGCTTGTTAATGATGTTTGGATGGATAGATGGCCGAACCTGTTCTATACATGCTCTCACACCTCGTAGATCTGATCACTCTCCGTTGGTTTTGAAAGGGGACTGTCGTAATATGCAGGTTAGTTGTTCCGCTTTGACAACTATCTTGCATTATCCCCTGGATTCCTTGCATCTGTTCAATCTATTTGGCGGCACCCTGTTATTGGTACTCCTATGTATTCTGTGACTCGAAAATTGAAAGCTCTAAAGCCGGTTTTCCGGCAACAAAGACGCAGTAAGGGGGATCTGGCGATGAATGTCAAGCTGGCGCAGGTTTCTTGGAGGTCGCTCAGAACATACTCCAGTTTGATAGACACAATTCACTCTTCTGCTGTTGGAGCACTGCTGCAGGCTGGTTTATCTCAAAGCTTCAAAGCTTGAACAGGTTATGCTGCGACAGAGAGCGAAGCTTCAATGGCTGAAAGGTGGAGACCAATGCTCCAAGGTTTTCTTCCGTCGGGTGGCCACTAGGAGGGCTAACAAGAGGATTTTCCAGATTTCTGATGACGATGGCAATGAACAAACAGAACCCACCATTATTAGCAGCATATTTGTGGATTTTTTCCAGGGTTTGTTAGGTGGTGATCGGACAGATAGGGCCATTGACCTTCGATATTTACGCCCTGGGCTCGGCATATTCTCACGGATGATGAGGCCGGGCTATTATTCGTCCTGTCACCATTGATGAGGTCAAAATAGCTTTCTTTGATATTGAGGAGGACAAAGCCCCTGGACCAGATGGATTTTCCTCGGGTTTCTTTAAAGCTGCCTGGCCGATTGTGGGTGAGGAGGTCGAATGCCATTATTGACTTCTTCAAGACGGGCGTCTTGAAACAATTGAATGCTACATTGCTAACATTGATTCCTAAGGTACGAACACCTCATTCAGTTGCAGAATTTAGACCTATCTCTTGTTGCAATGTTGTTTATAAAGTTATTTCCAAGATTCTTGTGAGCCGAATTAGAGAAATCCTGGATTACTTATTAGCCCTTCTCAAAATGCATTTGTTCCGGGTCGACTGATTAGCGAAACATCCTTTTAGCTCAAGAACTCTTTTCTGGGTATAATCAATGTCGGCTCCCTCCTAGATGTGCCTTAAAAGTGGATCTTAGGAAAGCATATGACACTGTGGAATGGGACTTTATGATTGCCACTCTGCGAATGTTTGGTTTTCCTGAAGTGTTTATTAGGTGGATTAAGGAGTGTGTCACTTCAGCACATTATTCAGTTGTTGTGAATGGTGGGGTGCATGGATTCTTCGCGGAGCACGGGGGCTTAGACAGGGAGACCCCATGTCTCCATATCTTTTTGTCCTTATTATGGAAGTCCTTCACATGATTTTGCAGCAACTTATTGAACAGGACGGGGAATTTTAGTACCACTGGAGATGCAAGGATTTGAACCTATTCCAATTATCTTTCGCCGATGACCTTCTTCTGTTTTGTAAGGCGGATGTACGTTCGGTATTTTTACTTGGCCGGGGACTTGATACTTTCGCCACACTCGGGTTTACACACTAACCCCAAAAGAGCCAATTGATCATTTCTAAGGCAGCTTCAGGGCTCCGTGATTCTTTGCTTGCGATATTGGGGTTCCAGGAAGGTCATCTTCCGGTCAGATACCTTGGCCTACCACTCATTTCAGCACGGCTTTTTGTGGCAGATTGTCAACCATTACTTCAGAAATTGACAGCCGCATTAAAGGTTGGGAAGGGGTCCAGCTCTCCTTTGCTGGACGGGTTCAACTTATCAAATCCGTTTTGATTTCCTTCGAGGTGTACTGGGCTGCAGCATTCATCTTACCAAAGAGGATTATCAATGAGATGATCAAGCGATTGCGTACATTTCTTTGGAAAGGTACCTCTTCTAGTGGTTACCCCAAAGTCGCTTGGGAGGATATTTGTCGACCGATTGAGGAAGGGGCCTTGGTATCAAAGACATCCTTGCTCTGAACCGTGCACTGATGAGTAAACATTTATGGGCAGTCATCAAACAGAATCGGACTTCTATTTGGGTTGATTGGATCATCCATATTCGACTGCGGGAATGCTCGATTTGGACAGTGAAGGATTACAAAGGAGCTTGGAGTTGGAGGAAAATGCTCTCACTTAGGCATTCGTTGGTGTCTCAGATTCACTTTTGCGTTGGAAATGGAGACTCCATTTCACTTTGGCATGATCCGTGGCACCCGCTTGGACCTCTCATTTCTCGATTCCCCCGGGGACCCAGTTAACCAATACTGGACTTCTCGACAAGCTTTCAGTTGTTATTAAGGATGGGCAATGGAATTGGCCTATGATTACTGACATTGCTGTTTGGAAATCACTTACATGCTCCCCCTATTTCGGAGGGCCCGGACAGAATTAGTTGGAAGTCTACGGATGGATCATTCAATACCTCGACAGCGTATGAACTTTCCACCCACCAGGACCCAAGGTTTTCTAGTCCTCTCTGATGATGGGCCCCTTTAAAATTCCAAAGAATTGCTTTATCCTTTGGCTTGCTATCATGGGGAGATTGTCTACTTTAGATAAACCATGGATTCACCATATTGGCGGGTTTTGCATTCTATGTCCGGATGGTGTCCCTGAGACACACGACCACCTTTTTTTTCATGCTCATTTTCCGCAGTTGCCTTGCCATCATCAGACAGCAGATACCACTTCCATGGCCCACCGGATTTGGCAACATGGGATTCAATGGGCGTCATCCAGATGGCGTGGAAAGCATGTGGTTAACGCAGCTTATCGATCTTTATTGGCATCACTTGTCTACCACATCTGGCAGGAACGCAATTCTAGGCGCTTTCAGCAGCGTAGTCGACCACCCTCGATGGTAGGCAGTCTTGTTGTGGAGGAGATTAGACAGAGGATCATTAGTGTCCCTTTACGAAATTCTGTTTCCTCACTTGGTCTTTACAGGTTATGGAAAATCCCTTGGCCTGACGAGGGGTGTTCCAGCTGATGTTTTATAATGTTTCAGATTCTCCTTTTTTACATTAATGCAACTTACCTTCACCGAAAAAAAAAACTATTTTAGAATCAGACGAAACTTGACCCAGAGGTAGGTATTAACACATAATAGTGCATGGTAAATTTTGCTAAGCAAATAATAACTAGAAGTTAGTAAGATAGGTAAGCAAAGTTTCATTCATAAAACCGTGCAAAATAACTGAAATAAAAACTGTCTTAGAATCTGACGAAACTTGACCAGAGGGTAGGTCTTAACACATAGTAGTGCATGGTAAATTTGCTAAGCGAAATAATAACTACAATTTGGTAAGATAGGTAAACAAACTTTCTTTAATAAAATAGTACAAAATAGCTGAAATAAAACTGTCTCAGAATCTGACGAAACTTGACCCCGAGGTAGGTCTTAACTCATAATAGTGCCTGGTAAATTTGCTAAGCGAAATAATAACTAGAAGTTAGTAAGATAGCTAAGCAAAGTTTCATTCATAAAACCGTGCAAAATGAACCGGATCTCCGAAAAATGGAAGAAAATTTTCTCTGTTCTCTCACACACATTACACCAAAAACACACACTAGCTCCAAAAATTCCAATGCACCGGCGCCATGGAAGATGAAGGTGAAGAGGATGAACTTGTTGACGGCGGGCATGGCACGGTCTCGGCCGCTCCGGCGATGGTTCAGATGGCTGGAGGTGTTTCGAAGATGGTGGAAGAAAGTGATGATGGAGACCTTGAAGATGGCGGCAATGGCTCTGTTTCGGCCGCGCCGGCGACGGCCCGACGCCTGAAGGGGATTCAACGATGGAAAAGCTCAAGGCAGAATTTAACATCAAAGAATTCTTTGAACTCGCTTCTAAGGTCGTTGATGAAGGGGACTCCGAATCCGTGGAGATGTTGAAGAATCTAAAAAATAAATGGAAGAAGAAGCTTGGGGGTGATTTTGCTTCAGCCGGCAATGGTGGACTCCGGCCAGTTCACTCTCGGCAGCTGACCCCGTTCCCCGCGCCGACGTCACGTCCAGCCCGTCGCTTTCTTAGGCAGACGGCTGAGCAAGCCGTCCTCAACAGTTCGGCGCCGCCCTCGGGTTCCGCGGCGCTGACCTCGGGTTCTGCGGAGCCGCAACTTTTGACGGCTCATTTGACTTGGAAACGACCGTTGGCGGCTGCATTGACTGCCGAGCCGTCAAAAAAGTCACCTCAGCCCGTCGTCTTGCTCCCCACACTGACGATGCCGACGACGGCAAACACCATGGTCGCCGATGATGGCTTTCTCTCCCCATCGCTGAATATTGAACCATTGAGGACTCCAAGTTTGACAGCGCCTACAGTGAACATCCAACAACCACCGACCGCTGAACCCAAGCTCGGACAGAACGGCTGCTTCCACCGCCAGACGCCGGCTGTCTCGTCTTCCTCCACCCCACCGGCCATGACTCATACTTTTACTCCGGCCTGTGCTCGGAATTTTACGACACAGCTACACAATGCCCCAGCTCCACAGCCAGCTCCGCCGGTCAGACCACAGCCGCCGACATCAACTTTCCGGCGACCACCTCGGCTCCGGCGACACCATTGCCGGAATTTTTTATTTGAAATATACCTGTGAATCCACATATGGCTCTCAACATTGAAGACGATAAAATCGCCGCTGCATTTCATTAATCATCGCTAAAAACACTTAAATTCATCCCACCTTCGGTGCAACACGGGGAGGTTATAGTTCGTCCTTCTATCGACATTATCCGTGCGGGATCCCAACGTTGGAATACTATGCTGTTGGATACTTTCTTGGCAAAAAACCTTACTTTCACCACCTTAACGAATTTGTGCGTTCTATTTGGCCAGCTATGCGTGATGTTAAGGCAACGTCGAATGGGTTTTTCTTCTTCCAATTTGAAACTGTCGCGGCCACGGAGGAAGTGATAGAGGGTGGTCCTTGG